>NW_025573880.1:0-24658 GCF_020424385.1 Procambarus clarkii | reverse complement strand
TAGTAAACACACACACAAACAATTCGAGCGTCAGAATAGTTAAATTCTAACACAAAAAGCCACAATAAATACAGAAGTTGGGGCGTAAAGGGCTAGACCTCACGAAAACACTGGAAGTTACGTACAGATCCGTAGAACAAATTCACAAGGGGCCGTGATGAGGATTCGAACCTCCATCCGGGATGTATTCCAGACCGATAGGTAGGTACACACAGCTCCCCCCCTCCACACACACACACCCAGAGCGGCGATGCATGGCGCAGAAACTCTTCATAATTCCAACATTCGCACATGCAGCTCTCTCAAGCCTCAGGGAGGATGAAAAGAATTAGGAAACTCGAAATGAGATTGGCAGGTGCGCCCCCCCCCCACTCCCTCCCGGCACAAGGAGGATAGTGGGGGGGGGGAGGCTGGCATCAATGATATGAGTTCGGCTTCAGTTTTTCTCAATGCTGGGGACCGGGGTTCGATACGCTCCGGGGATGCTGACGTTCTGCGAGCCTTGTTATCGGGGCCTCTCGTTAATCAATAGATGAACCTTTTATGTCCCGTTAATATTTTTTTTCTTCAGCATGTTGTTAAACTAGATATTATCCTTATATACCTTTTATGTTCCATGACCTTTATATCTCGTCAGTGATCTGTCGTTAACCTAGCAATATGTCTATGAGTAAAATAGCCTTTCCTTTTCGGACACTTGAATCATTCGAGATTCGAACTCAGGCCTAAAAGGTGCGAGACCGTCGTCCAACCAACCAGACTATGGATGCTCACAACCAGAAAGGATCTAGGAAGTACTTGACACAACAGTGAGCTGAAACCGTCTCTAGTGCTTCACTAAGGCATCTAGAGATAACTAGATAGCCCTCACTGTCTGATCTCAATAAGCTCTAAACCTACAAGTTATAATAAATGCTATAATCTCAGTCTCATCATTGATTATATTAGATAAATCTTCTGTACACTGTGCATTCTCGACCTGTAACGAAATGAAAAACCATCTCTTGTTATCTTGTTAGATTTAGAGATAAACCCTCCTAAGATCAAGAGATAATGCACCATAAATACATATGAATAAAGAAAACTGTAAAGGCATATTGGCCCATACGAGGCAGCTCCTATTTTATATCTTTCAATAAAGGTAAAACACACACACACACATATATATATATATATATATATATATATATATATATATATATATATATATATAATATATATTATATATATATAGAACACTATCTTAGTGTTCTCAATGCTTATATTCGTCGAGCGCTTACCCACTGCTCTGAATGGAGCAACGTGAGTAGAGAGTTTGAAAGAGTAACTCAGGTATTGGTGAACAACGGATATAGCAACGCGGAAATAAACGCTGCTATAAGAAGACACTTGGACCGTTGGTATAATTCAGAACCCAGAACAGAAACCATAACACCCCCAATAAAATTATATACAAATCAACCATGCACAGTGAACATATAAAAGAGGAAAGAATAATGAAAGAAATAATCCGTAAAGGAGTAAAAAGCACTACTCCTAACCAAAACATAAACCTGATAATATTCTACAAAACCAAGAAGACTTCCGAACTCCTTATCAAAAACAGCCCGAAGCCGACGGAGAACCCTCTACAGCAGTCAAGCGTTGTATACATGTACACTTGCCCCCACGAAGGATGTAACCTTCAATGTAAGTACATAGGTATGACGTCGACCAAGCTGACGAGGCGTTTGACATGCCATCTTCAATCTGGTGCCCCTAGGAATCACATGAGACAAGCCCATGACATTACTCTAACAAGAGAAATGTTGAACAAGAATACTTGCATAATAGACAAAACCCAAGATTCAAGAAGATTACAAATTCTTGAGGCAATTCACATAAGAATAGAGCGACCTACCATGAACACCCAAATCACGGAACTATTTACTCTACCCACCATGAGAGTAAGGACAAGACAAGAACATATCGATGCCAACACAGAAGACAATGTCCACATAACAGGCCAATTACACTGGATTAATCTTTGTGTTTAGATAGGAGATGCCTCGTATGGGCCAATAAGCCTTCTGCAGCCCCTATGTTTATCCCTTATGTATCCCCCCATGTTTTCACCTTCATTATATTATCACCTGACCTAATGCGAGTATAAAATCAACTAGTATTATAAGATCTGTTCACTTGAGAATGAACCATGGAGGTTCGAAACGTCGTGCAAATTATACAAATAAGTGTAATACACTCTATAGTAAATCACTTCTTTTCTTCACCTTAAAAGTACGAAAATGAGTTTTGGAGAACTCCTATTTCAAATAAGCCCTGATGCTAAGAAAATAGTTAGAGGGATAGAAGCCCTAAACCAGAAAATAAATAAATACAGAATATGCGGTCATATTCAATGAAACATATATATATATATATATATATATATATATATATATATATATATATATATATATATATATATATATATATATATATATATATATATATATATACAGGCCTATTTTTGAATCATCAACAAAGCTGATAATATTACTGGTCAATCCTGTGTCTAAATATGCAGACGAGGAGTCACAATAACTCCTCCTGCTGTGTCTGAATCATTTATATGATCAATAACAAAGGTCCAAAACAGAAGTCTGGAGCACTCCTGTTTCATACTTGGATTTAATTCCATCTATGTTGTTTCTTTGTTTGCCTTTACATAACCATGCCCTAATCCAACTTAAATTAAGGAACAGTACCTAAGTCAAATTCTTGCTATCCTTATTGCAAAATGCCCACTCAGTCCACGTATCAAACTTAATATAGCCAAAACGGAGCCTTCTCTAAACTAGAACTAAACTGACCACTAGACCAGAAAAGCCTAACCTATCACTGAACCATAGATACCCATCTAACATACCACCAGAAAAGCCTAACATATCACTGAACCATAGATACCCATCTAACATACCACCAGAAAAGCCTAACATACCACCAGAGACACCCATCTAACATTCCACCAGGATAGCCTAACATACCACAAGAGACACCCATCTAACATACCACCAGGATAGCCTAACATACCACAAGACACCCATCTAACATACCACCAGGATAGCCTAACATACCACAAGACACCCATCTAACATACCACCAGGATAGCCTAACATACCACAAGAGACACCCATCTAACATACCACCAGGATAGCCTAACATACCACAAGAGACACCCATCTAACATTCCACCAGGATAGCCTAACATACCACAAGAGACACCCATCTAACATACCACCAGGATAGCCTAACATACCACAAGAGACACACCATCTAACATTCCACCAGAGATAGCCTAACATACCACAAGAGACACCCATCTAACATACCACCAGGATAGCCTAACATACCACAAGAGGCACCCATCTAACATACCACCAGGATAGCCTAACATACCACAAGATACACCCATCTAACATTCCACCAGGATAGCCTAACATACCACAAGAGACACCCATCTAACATTCCACCAGGATAGCCTAACATACCACAAGAGAAACCTGAAATACCACAAAAGGAGGAAACCCAACAGACAAATAATCCAAACTTCCTCCTATCACACAAATTAATCATGTACCCTTTCATCTATCATTGAGAGAGAGAGAGAGAGAGAGAGAGAGAGAGAGAGAGAGAGAGAGAGTGAGAGTGAGAGTGAGAGTGAGAGTGAGAGAGAGAGTGAGAGAGAGAGAGAGAAGAGAGAGAGAGAGAGAGAGAGACACACACACACACACCAACCGACCAGTGGGCTCAGCTGTTGACTTAAGGCCTGGGAAGGTACCTACCAACTCCTCCTTAGCTGGAAATCAACGATAAATCTCTTTGAAGTTGCATTTGACGGCGTCTTGAGCAGGAGCAGCACTGAACGAGGGTCTTGGAGTTCTAGCACAAGTAGGTGCTTGCAACAAATGTAATTACACGGTCAATTACATCCCCTAATTTGAAATAGATTAAACAAAATGCACCTTGAAATATAATCTAATTTAACAGCAGAGTATTATAATGTAACTGCTTACCATGGTGGTTATGTCTAACATTACATAACTGACAAGGACGTTGATTTAATTACCCTGAAATGGGTACATCGTGATAAAACTATTTGTTGTAATTAAGATGCTAATTACATTATCATTAATTACGTTCACATTAGTAATAGAACAGTTGTCTGAACACCAAGAATCTATTGTGGAAATTCAGGTCCCAAATGATGCATAGGTCACTCTCCGTCAGCGGTGTTCAAGTGTTCACATGAACCTCTTCTCCCATTGTTCAGTGTTCATCAACCTCCACTTTAAGGTATTTATCAAGTCTTCGGCTACGTCTTACACCCGTTCCTTCCAGACACTCCTTCCTTTCTCTTCCATTTTATATCTTTATTCAACCTTTCCCTCTCATATCTTATTCCTGGCCATTTCTATCACATTATCTCTCCTCTCTATGTTCACTCCCCCATCCCTTCATCAAGTCTCTCTCTCGAGGTCTTTCTGCCTCCCTCTCTCGCGAGTAAGTCCACATGCCAATCGCCCCATCCACATACTCCTTCCCATTTCGGCAAGTCCACATCTCCCTTCCCTTCTTGCCTTCCCTCACACGCCCTTGACCATTCTACATCTTCTTCCCCCCCCCCCATCCCCCCTGTCCAGCACCTTCGCATCTCGAGGCAATATTTCAACCGTCTTCCCTTTTCACCTCTTCCTAATTTCTTTCTCCTCTCTCTCCTGTACCAAATCCTTTCTCCCCCTCCCACTATCCCTCCCCTCCCGGAGCCTAAAAACTCACTCTCTCTCTCTCTCTCTCTCTCTCTCTCTCTCTCTCTCTCTCTCTCTCTCTCTCTTGGCTCCACCCTCCTTCCAATGTCCTTCCGTACCGGGGAATCTCATTCTCCTTTTTATCCCGTCTTTACAAAAGACCAAACAACCTACGGGCATTTTCTGAATTGACTTCGAGTCGTCCACTATAGAGGCAAACACGATTCCTAAGCGCTGTGGAAGAGGAGGGGGGTCGGTATGGGATGGAGGGAGCCGGAGGCAAGGGGGTCTAGAGGAAGGAAAGGGGGGCAGAGGGGGTCAGAGAGAGAGAGAGGGGGTCCATTTAGGACCCCAAGCAGGATACAAAAAAAAAAAAGAGTCAGTTATCCGGGGCAAATGTTAGTCCTTAGTCGGCGTGTCTTATTTTGGTGCTGTGAAAGGCAGAGAGTTTTTGGTCTGGTGGGAGATTTGTACCAGAGTAGGAGAGTTGTTGTAGAGGTGTTGGTGGTAGTTGTGGTGGTTGTAGAGGTGTTGGTGGTAGTTGTGGTGGTTGTAGAGGTGTTGGTGGTAGTTGTGGTGGTTGTAGAGGTGTTGTTGGTAGTTGTGGTGGTTGTAGAGGTGACGGTGTTGGTGGTAGTTGTGGTGGTTGTAGAGGTGACGGTGGTAGTTGTGGTGGTTGTAGAGGTGACGGTGGTAGTTGTGGTGGTTGTAGAGGTGACGGTGGTAGTTGTGGTGGTTGTAGAGGTGACGGTGGTAGTTGTGGTGGTTGTAGAGGTGTTGGTGGTAGTTGTGGTGGTTGTAGAGGTGTCGTTGGTAGTTGTGGTGGTTGTAGAGGTGACGGTGGTAGTTGTGGTGGTTGTAGAGGTGACGGTGGTAGTTGTGGTGGTTGTAGAGGTGTTGGTGGTAGTTGTGGTGGTTATAGAGGAGGTGACGGTGTTGGTGGTAGTTGTGGTGGTTATAGAGGAGGTGACGGTGTTGGTGGTAGTTGTGGTGGTTGTAGAGGAGGAGACGGTGTTGGTGGTAGTTGTGATGGTGGAAGTTGTGGTGGTGACGGTGTGAGTGGTAAATGTGGTTACCACTAACTGTGGTGGTAGTTGAGGATGTTGTTGTAGTTGCGGCGTGGTTGATGACGTCGACACAAGAATATGGAAGTAGGTGTGGGGGGAGAGTGCCAGCTTGGGAATGGTTGTCTTCTGCCATACAGCCCAGTACCAAACTGTTTCTCGTACTGTATAAAAATACAGGGTTGTTCAACCAATTTGCACACACACGCACACACACACACACACCACACACACACACACACACACACACCACACACACACACACACACATACATACATTAGAAAGAACTTTTCAGTGTCAGAGTAGTTAGTAAATGGAATGCACTAGGAAGTGATGTGTTGGAGGCTGACTCCATACACAGTTTCAAATGTAGATATGATAGAGCCCAGTAGGCTCAGGAATCTGTACACCAGTTGATTGACGGTTGAGAGGCGGGACCAAAGAGCCAAAGCTCAACCCCCCGCAAGCACAATTAGGTGAGTACACACACACACACACACACACACACACACACACACACACACACACACACTCACACACTCACACACTCACACACTCACACACACACACACACACAAACACACACCACACACACACACACACTCACACACACACACACACACACACACACACACACACACACACCACACTCACACACACACACACTCACACACACACACACTCACACACACACAGTTTATTTAAACACAGGGGGGGTTATCTTGAGATGATTTCGGGGCTTAGCATCCCCGCGGCCCGGTCCTCGATCAGCCCTCCTTTTTGTTACACATCCCCAGGAAGCAGCCCGTAGCAGCTGGCTAACTCCCAGGTACCTATTTACTGCTAGGTAACAGGGGCATCAGGGTGAAAGAAACATTTTGCCCATTTGTCTCCACCGGGGATCGAACCCAGAACCTCAGGACTACGAATCCGAAGCGCTGTCCACCCAGCTGTCAGGCGCAACTGCCTAACACTGCTTTGCGTCTAGGCAAAACAAATGGGCAGTTCTTGCACCTGATGTCTCTGTTCACCCAGTCGTTAGACCGCTGCTACGGGCTGCAACCTGGGGATATGTGTGTGTGTGTGAGAGAGAGAAATGTGTAGTAGATATGATAAGAGGAAAATAGGTAGGATTCAGTACATTAGACAACTGACTGGTTGAGAGCCGGGGTCCAAGAGCTAACAGCTCCATCTTGCAGCACAAATAGTAAATACACTCCAGGACATAATTCTCGAAATATTTCCTCTTTTATTTTCTAATACTATTTGTAATTCTTCGCTTACAATTATATTTTTTATTTACGTTGTTCATCTTCAAATTTAGATCTTCCTTCTCGTTATCTGTTTTCCCTATTTCCCTCGTTCTCCACGCTACCTATCTCATTGTTGTATTCTTTTCTCTCTCTCCTTTCTTTTAGCCCTCCGACATGAGGGAGGGAGGGAGGGAGGGAGGGAGGGAGGGAGAGAGAGAGAGAGAGAGAGAGAGAGAGAGAGAGAGAGAGAGAGGAGAGAGAGAGAGAGAGAGAGAGAGAGAGAGAGAGAGAGAGAGAGAGAGAGAGAGAGAGAGAGAGAGAGAGAATGAGAGAGAGACAGAATGAGAGAGAGAGAATGAGAGAGGGACAGAATGAGAGGGACAGAATGAGAGAGGGACAGAATGAGAGAGGGACAGAATGAGAGAGGGACAGAATGAGAGAGGGACAGAATGAGAGAGGGACAGAATGAGAGAGGGACAGAATGAGAGAGGGACAGAATGAGAGAGGGACAGAATGAGAGAGGGACAGAATGAGAGAGGGACAGAATGAGAGAGGGACAGAATGAGAGAGGGACAGAATGAGAGAGGGACAGAATGAGAGAGGGGACAGAATTTCCAAAAGGGGAAATCGGATTTGTAGAAAACTTTACAAAGAGTAGTGCGAAAAATTGTCAAAGGTACTTGAGCGTAGCAGGGACGGAGACGAGGAGCGGGCAGGACGGAGACGAGGAGCGGGCAGGACGGAGACGAGGAGCGGGCAGGACGGAGACGAGGAGCGGGCAGGACGGGGTAATAGTTGGGCGGGATCTCCTGTCCTACACCGCCTTCATTGCTTAACTTATACACTGCACTCACCACTCCCAGTAAAAGCTCCCACATCCCTCCCTGCTACTCGCTCCCCGCCAGGAGAGAGAGAGAGAGAGAGAGAGAGAGAGAGAGAGAGAGAGAGAGAGAGAGAGAGAGAGAGAGAGAGAGAGAGAGAGAACGCCTACTGCATGACCCATCAAGTCGTATTCCGTGTGCACTGTCGAACGTAATTTAAGATTTCAATTATATACTTTTAGATCACCCTATATTTACCGTTTACCTAGCGTGCTTTATGTTAGGTATAAGCATGTCCTTACCTCTCTTCCCCCTCCCTAACACCTCCTTTTCCTTCTCCATGTTCCATCGTATTCTCAATTCAGATACTTATAACCCCCTACCTCAGAGCTCAGTGTATCGACAACAGACTACTTCCCAAATCTATTCCCCGCCCACATCATTACCGTAAGCGGGGATTCTGGGAAGCTGGTGGTGGTGGCGGTGGTAGTAGTGGTGGTGGTGGCGGTGGTGCTTGAAGGTGGGGTTGTGGTGTTATGGCTGAGTTTTGCTGGGAATGGTGGTGGTGGTGGTGGTGGGTGAGTGGTGATGGTGGAGAGGGGGGGGTGTTTGGTAGAGTGGAGGCTAGTTGTGGTTGTGGGGGTTTCTGGTGGTAGTGACGATGGGGGGATGGGGGCAAGTGATTGTGTTCTTGGTGGGGGGTAGTAGCAGCGTCTAAGGGTAATGGTGTTGGTAGAAAAGATGGTAGCGAAGGTGGTGGTGGTGATGCTGGCACAGGTGATGGTGGTGGTGATGCAGGCACAGGTGATGGTGGTGGTGGTGATGCAGGCACAGGTGGTGGTGGTGGTGCAGGCACAGGTGGTGGTGGTGGTGGTGGTGGTAGTGGTGGTGGCAGAGCGCACGAGGCTACGGCTTTGTCTAACATCGGGGGAGATATTGAAAAGAAAAACTTTTTCTGTCTTATGTTTGATGCCTGTTTGGATCTCTCTCTCTCCTCTCTCTCTCCTCTCTCTCTCCTCTCTCTTCTCTCTCTTCTCTCTCTCTCTTACTTTATGTTTTTTCTCATTTCCCCCCTCATCCATCTTACTCTTCCCATAACTGTTGCTCTCCCAAACGCCTCCCCCATCCCCTCACCCACCCACCGGCTCTCCCAGCAAGCTCCTGAGACTCGGAAAACGAGTGGGTGTTGATCGACAACCCGGTATTGAAACTACCATGCAAAATAAGAACAGATGATGTCCGCTAGTCTATACTGGTGGGAGGGGGACGGGACGGAGGATGGGAAGGGGGCTGAGAGGCAGGAAGACGGTGAGGTGGATAAAAGTTGAGATAGAAGGAAAGTAGGAAGGAAAGGAAGATGAGAGGAGGCAAGAGCACATTAAATTTAAACAAAATACTAAGAAAAATGTTCGCATTCCAAAATGTATTGGAACATCTTTTACCAATAAAATTAAAAATTGATTTAGATGTAAACAAAACAGGAGCAACAAAGAGGAACAACGTAAACACAGATCGCTAACAGGGGCTAAAGAAGGAATCCCAAAACAAGATTAAATATACCATAGTGAGCCTCCAAAAATACACACACTTACAGGACGGATTTGAAGGCAAGGCGCCTCAAATGGGGAGACGTAGAAATAGGGAGAACACGGGAAGACAGGTCAGATTTATGATGATGAGGAAAAGGCATAGAGGAGATGATAATGGTGGAATGTGAGATGATGATGATTCGCGTGGCATGGAAGAGAAAGAGGGCGATAGGGAAAAAGAATAGCTCAGGATAAGGAAGGCTGGAGAGAGAGAGAGAGAGAGAGAGAGAGAGAGAGAGAGAGAGAGAGAGAGAGAGAGAGAGAGAGAGAGAGAGAGAGAGAGAGAGAGAGAGAGAGAGACAAAGACGCAGATCTACCGACCGACCCAAATCCCAGCTGGGAAAATACTAATATAATCTGACTTATAGCTCAGAGGAACTTTTTTGTTTATATGTATATATTGGAGAGTGTCGAGCGAGTTTCATTAAACATGAATTACTGTACTTTTTACACAAAATTGTACGTAATAATCTGCACCAAATTTTGTTGCT
Source organism: Procambarus clarkii (assembly GCF_020424385.1). Taxonomy (NCBI): domain Eukaryota; kingdom Metazoa; phylum Arthropoda; class Malacostraca; order Decapoda; family Cambaridae; genus Procambarus; species Procambarus clarkii. Next base: position 14,652 of record NW_025573880.1, on the reverse strand, counting down.
TCAAGATTTGCATATTTTCGGCCAGACATTCGCTTTTTATATATATATTCATGTCATGAAATTCGAAACAAAATCCACCCCTCCCCCCCTCTTGCTATATAAACTATTTTTAATGGAAACCAGTGACAACTTTATGACGCTAACTTATTCTTTAAGTTCCTATATGTTATGGGTCTTTCCCTCTTCTCAAAATATATGACGGAACTTTGCGACCTTCCGCTCAAGTGACACCTTACTAATTAAATTTGAGTCTTTTTCTACCAGAAATTCTTAAGACGTGAGAGTTTGGTATTGATTTGTTCCCTGGTATGAGTAGTCGCATGGAGGAGTATGTTGCTTTGATTCCCAGGTGTATGTAATCTTCTGCAATATGTTGCTTTGATTACTTTGTGTATGTTGTCTTGAGTGTTGCAATGTTTACGAGGGTCGTAGTGAATCTCCTCCCCCCTCCCCCTGGTCATTTTTTGTGTAGTGATCTTTCAGTTTTTTGTTATCTAGGTGTGTGTGTGTGTGTGTGTGTGTGTGTGTGTGTGTGTGTGTGTGTGTGTGTGTGTGTGTGTGTGTGTGTGTGTGTGTGTGTGTGCGCGCGCTCACCTAGTTGTGCTTGCGGGAGTTGAACTTCGGCTCCTTGGTCCCGCCTCTCAACTGATAATCAACCGGTGTACAGGTTCTTGAGCCTATTTGGCTCTATCATATCTGTGTGTATGTGTGGAGAGAGAGAGAGAGAGAGAGAGAGAGAGAGAGAGAGAGAGAGAGAGAGAGAGAGAGAGAGAGAGAGAGAGAGAGAGAGAGAGAGAGAGAGAGAGAGAGAGAGAGAAGAGAGAAGAAAATGAGAAAGAGAAAAGAGAGAGAGAAGAAAATGAGAAAGAGAAAAGAGAGAGAGATATACACAGACAAAGGGGAAGGGGAGGGACAGTGAATGCGTGCGTGCACGTTATCCTTTAATCATCTTAATCAAAACACAACATTTCTTGATATCTTCTATCGTTTTGGGCTGTTCGACACACAGTGTTCCGGGCAAGACGTTCTAGTACGTGTTCGTCACATGGGTTGCCGCCACTCACCTAACAGTAAATCAGTATTTCCGGAGTTAGTCGACTGTTGTTGGTTGCTTTTTGTGGAAGGTCACCCACTGGCCTCAGGCGATCTCGATCAATGAGAAATGTATTTCGGACATGTTCTTTCCTATTTTGAAATGATCTTTCCCGCTATATTCCTGGTGGTGGTACTGGTGCCAATTTGGCCTCTTATTGTTACCAATATTGTCTTAAGATGAAAATCTGAGAGATGTGACTCTTGAGTGGCTTCTAACGCCACCTCTTACTCAACCTCGCTTTCACAACCACCTTTATTTCAATTCTCACTCATAACACTCACTTTGCCTCTCACTGCGCGCCACCTCTCCCTGCACGCCTTCTCTCCCTGCACCACCACGCCACACATCTCCCTGCACCACGCCACACACCTCCCTGCACCACCACACACCTCCCGGCACCACGCCACACATCTCCCTGCACCACGCCACACACCTCCCTGCACCACCACACACCTCCCTGCACCACCACACACCTCCCTGCACCACCACACACCTCCCTGCACCACACCACACACCTCCCTGCACCACACCACACACCTCCCTGCAGCACCACACACCTCCCTGCACCACGCCACACATCTCCCTGCACCACGCCACACACCTCCCTGCACCACGCCACACACCTGCACCACGCCACACACCTCCCTGCACCACGCCACACACCTCCCTGCACCACACCACACACCTCCCTGCACCACCACACACCTCCCTGCACCACGCCACACACCTCCCTGCACCACGCCACACACCTCCCTGCACCACACCACACACCTCCCTGCACCACACCACACACCTCCCTGCACCACACCACACACCTCCCTGCACCACACCACACACCTCCCTGCACCACACCACACACCTCCCTGCACCACACCACACACCTCCCTGCACCACACCACACACCTCCCTGCACCACGCCACACACCTCCCTGCACCACCACACATCACCCTGCACCACCACACATCACCCTGCACCACCACACACCTCCCTGCACCACCACACACCTCCCTGCACCACACCACACACCTCCCTGCACCACACCACACACCTCCCTGCACCACGCCACACACCTCCCTGCACCACGCCACACACCTCCCTGCACCACACACCTCCCTGCACCACGCCACACACCTCCCTGCACCACACACCTCCCTGCACCAAGCCACACACCTCCCTGCACCACACACCTCCCTGCACCACACACCTCCCTGCACCACGCCACACACCTCCCTGCACCACACACCTCCCTGCACCACGCCACACACCTCCCTGCACCACGCCACACACCTCCCTGCACCACACACCTCCCTGCACCACGCCACACACCTCCCTGCACCACACACCTCCCTGCACCACGCCACACACCTCCCTGCACCACCACACACCTCCCTGCACCACCACCACACACCTCCCTGCACCACCACACACCTCCCTGCACCACACCACACACCTCCCTGCACCACGCCACACATCCCTCTCACAACGACGGACCATCATCATTGTCAGTGACATTTCCTCCCCGCGAAAATAGTTGAGTGTGCCAAACCTGTGTGGATTTATGTTACCATATTTTACAGGGGATATATCGAGGGGAAAGTTTAAATATCAAACATTTACTCGTGGCATTTTGTATATCCATCAAACCATGCTATGTATAGATGTACACTTAGGTACATAGTGTGTGTGTATGCATACATAACGTTCGGTACAACTTATACGCACGGGGTATATAGGTATAGGTATTGATTTAATCATGAGGAATAGTATAGACATCTACAGTGTGTTGTATATCTGCGAGGTGTTGTGTGTATATATATATATATATATATATATATATATATATATATATATATATATATATATATATATATATATATCTACAATGTTGTGTGTGTATATTATAATATATATATATATATATATATATATATATATATATATATATATATATATATATATATATATATATATATATATATATATGGGGTACCACCTCTGGTTGCGTTTGTAGGGGACGCTCGACCTCGAAGAAGAGGATATGTAGCATCCGCAGGAGCCTTGAGGGGGGCACCCGCGTACATTCACATATTGTCTTCTTGTCGTCTAGTACCCCCTATAATTTGTGTATTTTGTCATTTTTTCTTATTTAAAACTTCATTACACAAAAAGTGTTACAACATTAGTTACATGCAGGGTACAAGGGTACTTGTCACAAGTTGTAGAGCTCCTCCAGCTCCTTAGATGGCGGGCAGGAACCATGGATGCAGTGAGCATTTCCTCTCTGGATCGCCACACTAAGGTGCTGAAAGAGAAAACTGGCGGCTTTAGGGTCTCTAGTTGTTTCAATTAGCTTGGACCCCAACTCCTTCAAAAAAACTAACAGCACTTTTACCCCAGGCACCAAGTGTCTGAGGCAATGGGGACAAAATTGTAGTGGTGCTCAAGGTCTCTGTATTTACGCAACTTGACTGCTTCCCGGTGATTGACAGCACCTCCTGCCAGTGCAGCACTGAAGTCAACATAGGTGTTGGCTAAAGTTGAAACGCAAGTGTAGTCCCACACCAACTGTCTACCATTCTTCCAGGGGTTCACCCTGATCCCGTCTGGGCGACCGACAGGCTCATCAGAGTTGCGGGGCATTAGGTAACGGAGCTCTCTCTCTGCTGGACTATATAAATAAATATATATATCTAGGTGTTGTGTATCTATTTCGGAGGCCAGACGCTTCCGGTTAACCAAACGCAACTTTCCATGGTGAATTATGATTCAATGTCGAATGTCAAAGGATAGTAGGGGTCGAGCCCCCAAGACTAGGCAGGATTCGCTCCGATTATTACTATGCAGCGACGCCTATGACTCTTGAAATGTGGGCGTCATTGTCCTTAGAGTGTTACCAATCCTGTGTGATGGCGATTTGGACTCCCAACGACCTGAAAGTACTAGTATAAAAAGCTATGATTTGTTCAGATCTGAAACCTATATCTATGGACAGCAAAAAACGTGGACCAGACTGTGCGACACAGTGGTTGCCAGGATCAGGTTGGGTTACCGTTACCTGTGGCAGGTGGCTACAGGTGACGGATCTCCCAATCCTGAGCACTCCAGTTGCAAACTCTGTGAGCAGGAACTACGGCACGATCTCCCACACTACATCACCGAATGCCCAGTTATTAGACCTTTCAGATCCGTTGGCATGAGGTACCTGGAGCTTTGCAATTACTTTATTCACTCTCGTGTTCTTGAAGATATCCTCATATTGCACCCAAAATTTGCCAGTGCAGGATACTAAACATATATATGGCCCTGTATGACTAACCATCCTGCGAGATGGGGACTTTTAGTATCACTGTTACCTTATTCACTCTTGTGTTGATGATATCCTCATAATGCACACAGAGACTACAATGGTAGTCTACCATTGGTTAGGTGGTCACAGTACTGTGTATGCTTAGAGGTGACCCTGATCGGCATGGGTTCGAATCCTGGTCGGGTCGATTATAGTTCTTATCTAATTTATGGCTTGCGTGTTCTTCCACCCTTTCTCAGAGAGAGAGAGAGAGAGAGAGAGAGAGAGAGAGAGAGAGAGAGAGAGAGAGAGAGAGAGAGAGAGAGAGAGAGAGAGAGAGAGAGAGAGAGAGAGAGAGAGAGAGAGAGAGAGAGAGAGAGAGACAATGTGGGAGTTGCACAAAGTAAAGAGCAGCAGTCGTCACAGCGACACCCAACATACACTCTCTCATCCGATCCCAAAAAACACACAATAAATCCAGGCAGCCGTCCAAGAGACACAATACATTGCCAGCATCTGTTCCAGCAACACACATCAAATATCAGCCACCCGCCCCGGCAACACATTAAATATCAGCCACCCGCCCCGGCAACACATCAAATATCAGCCACCCGCCCCGGCAACACATCAAATATCAGCCACCCGCCCCGGCAACACATCAAATATCAGCCACCCGCCCCGGCAACACATCAAATATCAGCCACCAGCCCCGGCAACACATTAAATATCAGCCTCCAGCTCTGGCAACACATCAAATATCAGCCACCTGTCCCGGCAACACATTAAATATCAGCCACCAGCCCCGGCAACACATTAAATATCAGCCTCCAGCTCTGGCAACATCACATATCAGCCACCCGCCCCGGCAACACATCAAATATCAGCCACCCGTCCCGGCAACACATAAAAAATCAGCCACCCGCCCCGGCATCACGTCAAATATCAGCCACCCGCCCGGCAACACATCAAATATCAGCCACCCGCCCCGGCAACACATCAAATATCAGCCACCCGCCCCGGCAACACATCAAATATCAGCCACCAGCCCCGGCAACACATCAAATATCAGCCACCCGCCCCGGCAACACATCAAATATCAGCCACCCGCCCCGGCAACACATCATATATCAGCCTCCAGCTCTGGCAACATCACATATCAGCCACCCGCCCCGGCAACACATCAAATATCAGCCACCCGCCCCGGCAACACATCAAATCTCATCAGCCACCCGCCCCGGCATCACGTCAAATATCAGCCACCCGCCCCGGCATCACGTCAAATATCAGCCACCCGCCCCGGCAACACATCAAATATCAGCCACCCGCCCCGGCATCACGTCAAATATCAGCCACCCGCCCCCGGCAACACATCAAATAACAGCCACCCGCCCCGGCATCACGTCAAATATCAGCCACCCGCCCCGGCAACACATCAATCTTCAGCCACCCGCCCCGGCATCACGTCAAATATCAGCCACCCGCCCCCGGCAACACATCAAATAACAGCCACTCGCCCCGGCAACACATCAATCTCAGCCACCCGCCCCCGGCAACATCAAGAACGTGTCCACAAGCGAAACCTGTACATCTCTATTCGATCATTGGGGTTTAGTCTGAATTAAGCAGTTTACGAGGAAACGCTGCGAGGTGGTTCTCGACCCAAGTTTATTTAATTATTGCTATTGACATTCTCGTAGGCCTCACGTAGCGTTTATAATAAATTTGAAAATTATAAAAATGGGGGTAAATGAAAGAGGACATGAAACAGGGTGGTCATGAAACAGGGTGGTCATGAAACAGGGTGGTCATGAAACAGGGTGGTCATGAAACAGGGTGGTCATGAAACAGGGTGGTCATGAAACAGTGTGGTCATGAAACAGGATAACCATCAGTGATCATGAAACAGGATAACCATCAAACAGAGATCATGAAACAGGGTGATCATGAAACAGTGATCATAAAACGGGTGATCATGAAACAGAATAACCATCAAACAGTGATCATGAAACAGGGTGATCATGAAACAGTGGCATGCCTAGGGCGCCTTAAATCATCCCTTCACCAGCGGACTCCCAGCATTCATCAACTTAACTCCTGCGACATCTCCCATTTTTCTTCCATTAGGCGCAGTCTCCTAATACGACTCTCACATCTTACTCAATTTACAGCTCACAGCCCCGTTTCCAAACTAGACAAAAGAAAAATAAAACATTTACAATTTATACAGATATATATATATATATATATATATATATATATATATATATATATATATATATATATATATATATATATATATATATATATATATATATATATATATATATATATATATATATATATGACCATAAAGTAAAATGTAAAAGAATACTTGAGCGCTTTCGTGTATATTGAAAAAAAAATCTGATTAAACCACATCTCCCCACACACAAAAAAGGCGCCAGCGGATGTTTTTCCCGTCTTACAGACAAAGAAGACGTTACCTGAAGGCTCGGAGGAGTCGAGGTCGAGGAGCAAATCTCATTATTGAACTCTCTAAGTCTCTGTTTACTCTCTGCATCGCCAGATTTGGCCCTCCCGGCGTGTGTAAAAATCAACTTGAAGTGACTTAAGGTAAACGTCCCATTACTTTGCTGCATTTTTAGCCGCTTTCCTCTTGTTCGCAAAATTGGGGGGAAAAAAAGGTTAAAAAGAGTTAATGTGCTTTGCTTCACTACAGGTCTTTGAGACACGTTCAAGGAATCTTACCTCCACCCCATATGCTGGTCGCTACAGGAAAACATACAGGAAAACTGGCATGTATCTCGCACGCAATACGTAAGATCATAAGAATTATGGAAACTGCAGAAGGCCTAATGGCCCATACGAGGCAGCAACATTTTATATATCCAACGAAACTCATTCATGAATCAGTCTGACAAGCCGACTCGTACACCAGGCTGCAAGCAGTCACGTCTAACAGCCTGGTTGACCAGGCAATCAACTAGGAGGGCTGGTCGGAGACCGGGCCGCGAGGACGTTGATCCTCGGAATGATCGAGAGATAAGGCAAGGTAAAACCCTGAAGCAATCAAGCGATCCCAAGTCAATCATGTTTCATAAATCAACATCCCAACCACTTGGGCTCGACGGTAGAGCGACGGTCTCGCATCATGCAGGTCGGCGTTCAATCCCCGACCATCCAAGAGGTTGGGCACCATTCCCCCCCCCCCCTGTCCCATCACAAATCCTTATCCTAATCCCTTCCAAGTGCTAAATAGTCGTAATGGCTAGGCGCATTCCCCCTAATATTTTCATCATAAATCAACAACAGTGCATTGAAATCATTTTGCTTAATTAAATGAAATGAAAAGCCCTGAAGATAGGTGAATACCAACACACTCGCTCACAGCCCGTCCTCTCGAGTGGTCACAACGGACAGAAAATAGTGAACTAAACTGGACGAACCTAACCTATCCTATGCATCAACGAACAGAAAACGTGAATGTTTGCGAGACGCAATAATTTAGAGTAAATCATATTTTTTCCCCCCTTGGGGATTCTGAGGTCAAAATGCGATGTATTTTTCCAGATTCATTACATTCGTTTCACCACACCTCGTCTCCTCCCCCTCGCCATCACACTCCAGAAGTCAAATAAAAGACAAAAATGGAAAAGGAACTCTGAGGCTAAAATCCCATTAATCTGGGAGGCCAAATCCAGTGGTGGTTCTCTCCATGCAACCTCCCTTTAATTGCAACACCAGACCTCAAGCTGAAACGCAGCAAATCCAATTCCAGTTGCATTATTCCCGGATCGAGGGATCACGTGTTTGGTTAAGGACCCCCATTTGCATGTGTGGAGATGAATTGTTTAGCCTGGCCTGGAGCCTTATCACCGCCCCAGACAAAATGGTGATTTCACCAAACTCCCTCTGTGGGCTCCCTACTTTTTCCCCATTCAACCACTAAGGGGTTCCAATAGGGGGGGGGAATCAAGTCGTCATCCTCCTCCTTTCCCCTTTCCTCCCCACACAATGTTGACGCCAGAGGTTGACTCATTTTTCGCTCTACGATCTCCAATAGTTTATGTTTCAGTTTAGTCAACGGATTTGCCAGCGGCTTTACTTGTCAATTTGCTCTAAGATTTGCATTACTCTGGAGATTCACGTGTATCTTTTCCCTGCACATTTGAGTTACAGCGGCGTCGCTTGTGGCTTTCACAGGACGTGTTCCTTCTCCAGAGGGTTGCCTGCTCTCTCTGAGAGGGTGTTTCTGCCGTTTAAGGCGCATTGATCTATGCTCAACTTGTTCTTGAGATCTTGGTCAAGCACCATCCTCCTCGTCCCGAGCACTAAGCTGGTGTTCGGGACGAGGGCGACGAGCTCCAACCACGCTATAGCCTGTGCAGTGTGTGTGTGTGTGTGTGTGTGTGTGTGTGTGTGTGTGTGTGTGTGTGTGTGTGTGTGTGTGTGTGTGTGTGTGTGTGTGCACACATGTAATGAATATAATTAAACTGCTAATAAGAAAAATACAATTTCCAGGCTAATAGAGTCCCTTAACAGTGACTACTCGGCCTGTGAACAAAACCCGCCAAACTGTGCACTATCGGCATGTAAATACTAGCTTCTCAAAGCCGCATCAAATATTTACCTTGATGAAAGATCACGTCTGGCCGGCTGTGCAGCTCCTCCAGCTGAGAGAGACGAAGCAAAAGGGAGCCTTATGTGGCAGGAACATAGATAATAAGGTCACGTGCATACAACAATCGCCTCCAGACGCAGTTGAAGAAAGAATGAGCCTTTTGCATCAAGAACATAGGTAACAAATTAACGTGCCCACCGCTATCTCCTTCAGAGGCACTCGCTTGAAAGAAAAACAATGACCCTTCTGCAGCAGAACCGTAAGGTAAAAAGTCAGGTGCTCTACCTTCCAAGCGCGACAAACTTGACCATACGAAGGTGAAATGATCGTACGGTCAATGTTCCCCTTGTAAGCTTTAATTAATAAATGGCTTACATGCACAACACTCAATACCGCGAGAATGTATTCTAATAATCCTTAAATACTTTCTTAAGGAAATAAATAATCAAAGAGTACCATAGTACAACTTTACACAAACGTGTTTGTAATATTTACGTAAAAATTATGTCCACAGTCAATCCTCTCAGGTACTTGAAATGCTTACTATAAGTATCTTATAAGAATGAGAGGTTTCTTACAAAACTCGTGCTTAAGCTAAGCAAAAACGCAATCTGCCGTTAACACATGCTGTAAAAAAGTGGGATCGCTGAATTGTTTCAAGTGCAGGTTAGACATATGTATGAGTTAGTATAGGTAGAAATAAGCGATGTATCGTATGGAGCAATAGGCCTTACGCAATTTTCCTTATTCCATGTTTGATTTTTGTTTATAGAACTATTCTGCAGACCTGTTCAAAATCTGATTATCTAGCAAAAAATCTGATTATCTAGCAAAAAATCTGATTATCTAGCAAACAATCTGATTATCTAGCAAAAAATCTGATTATCTAGCAAAAAATCTGATTATCTAGCAAAAAATCTGATTATCTAGCAAACAATCTGATTATCTAGCAAAAAATCTGATTATCTAGCAAACAATCTGATTATCTAGCAAAAAATCTGATTATCTAGCAAACAATCTGATTATCTAGCAAAAAATCTGATTATCTAGCAAAAAATCCGATTATCTAGCAAAAATTTGATTATCTAGCAAAAATCTGATTATCTAGCAAACAATCTGATTATCTAGCAAACAATCTGATTATCTAGCAAAAAATTGATTATCTAGCAAAAAATTTGATTATCTTGCAAATAATCTGATTATCTAGCAAACAATCTGATTATCTAGCAAAAAATCTGATTATCTAGCAAAAAATCTGATTAGCAAAAAATTTGATTATCTAACAAAATCAAAATCTAGCATAGGATACAAACGTGAAACATTCTTATGGTTAGCTTCAATACAGCTTAATACTTGGCTTTAACAAAACTTAAGTAAAGCTTAGAAACGAACATTTATCTTAACATTGTACTGTATAAAATACTTTTATGTGGAATTAACTTTTAATTCTTAACCGGAATTACGTGGCATTACAGTTAAGAAATTTTACTTTCTTAACATGAATTATGTGGAATAAAAAATGTACTCTAAAAATACAGTACAAAATTTATCACTTCCAACAGTGCCAAATTCCGGTTATTTAGTACCAAATATCCTATCAAAAAAAAAAAACAATGCCATGATCGAGAGGAAACTATCTTTTCCTAAGAAACTTTCAAAGCTTGCTGATTTTAGACCTTAGGATGCCCGTGCACTGGGGCCATACTTGCGATGCGTCTCATAAGCTGAAAGAGCTACTTTTGAAAGATAAAGAATTATTACCCCCCACAGAATTTTGTCAAGAGCATTCCTTTTTTCTTTCCAAAACAGTAAAAATTTCAACAACGTACTGATAAAATGTTTTGAAAATATTAAAACAAAAAGGAGTATTCGAATATAACACACACACACACACACACACACACACACACACACACACACACACACACACACACACACACACACACACACACACACACAATGGCTGTGTGGATAGCATGCTGGACACGTAATGCTGTGGCCCGGGTTCGATTCCCGGCGCCGGCGAGAAACAAAAATAGGCAGAGTTTCTTTCACCCTGAAGCCCCTGTTACCTAGCAGTAAAAAGGCACCTGGGAGATAGCCAGCTGTTACGGGCTGCATCCTTGGTGTGTACTCACCTATTTGTGCTTGCGGGGGTTGAGCTTTGGCTCTTTGTGTGTGTGTGTGTGTGTGTGTGTGTGTGTGTGTGTGTGTGTGTGTGTGTGTGTGTGTGTGTGTGTGTGTGTGTGTAAAAATTAGTTAGTAAGAAACAGTTGATTGACAGTTGAGAGGCGGGCCGAAAGAGCAGAGTTCAACCCCCGCAAGCACAGCTTGGTGAATGCACACACATTTAAGACATATTTACAAACACACAGCAATCGAACACTTCGGTGGCGGCTGGCAACATACAATATTTTAAGACAGAAGACTGAGAAAGTTCTAAGAACCTGCATTACTGAGATACATACTGTATATCGTACAAGATATTGGTCACTAAACTGACGCATGAACAATAATAAAAGACTCAAGGAGCTTGACTTTACTACGCTGATAAAAGCAAAATGGAACAGAAGTGACATGATCCGATCATACAAGATTCTGAGAAGCAGAACCCAAGTGAACTAATACGAATAACATGAATAAGAGTAGGGAGAGAGAGAGAGATGTGGGGGATATGTCAATTTAAGAGTGGTGAGCATGTGGTTATCTTTAGGTTATCTTGAGATGATTTCGGGGCTTTTTTTAGTGTCCCCGCGGCCCGGTCCTCGACCAGGCCTCCACTCCCAGGAAGCAGCCCGTGACAACTGACTAACACCCAGGTACCCATTACATTCGTTACTACAAGAGTATTATATTAAAGATTTGATAATTACTAATTACAGGAACGCCGGTAGTTTAGGGGGGGGGGCACAGCGCCCATTTTGTTGTTGATAAGCTTAAGGCTTGATGTAGACTTGATGTAGACTTGATGTAGATTTGATGTAGACTTGATGTAGACTTAATTTATGTTTTAAACGCAGGTTTTGATAATTACTACTGAGGAGTTATCTTATTGCACAATTTAATGCTTAAGAATTTTGGGAGGTTCTAACAAGGAGGTTCAACGTCCTTGAACCGCTTCTTGACGACACACACCTGCTCCGGCCACTATCCCAAGTTACTCTAAATCATCTTGTTGTTGTTTGAGATTCAGTTACAGGGAACAAAAAGTTCCAAGTAGCACGGGCTATGGTGAGCCCGTAGTGGACTTACCTGGCACGGGAGCGGGGCTGTTACTGTTAATCCTTCTATCATCATAACCCGGGGTTTATATGCCTGAAACTGCCCCAGCATGTGTCAGCTGGTAGGTTTTAGCTTGTCCCCGACTTCAACTTAATGATTTGTAGCGTCTGCTCACCCAAATGCATCTTATCTATCTCGGTAAATTGAGGCCAAACATCACTCTCAATGCAGGCGATGAGTCACAATAACGTGGCTGAAGTATGTTAACCAGACCACACACTAGAAGTTGAAGGGACGACGACGTTTCGGTCCGTCCTGGACCATTCTCAAGTCGATCAAGTCGATAGAAAAAAAATCACTCAATATTCTATAGTTTTTCCATTAAAGCTTTTTGAACATAAGTTTGTGTCAGACGAGACGATCTCGTAACTAATGGCTGGCAAAACAGACCACTCGGCGTGTTATAGGGGAAGGGGGAGGGGGAGCAAATACCTCCTACTTGCTATGTCAGGTCAGCCTTCCTGACCCTTTACTCATACTAGCCAGGAAATGGAGGAGAAAGGAGAATTAGGGAAGGGTGAAAGAGGGTTTCTGATATACGTAAATGTCTCCCAGAGGGTATAGACTCATTCCTCTCAATGTTTGTTGACGATGCGAAAATTATGAGAAGGATTAAGACAGAGGAGGACAGTTTGAGGGTTCAAGAAGACCCGGACAAACTGAAGGAATGGTCGAACATATGGTTCTTAGAGTTTAACCCAAGCAAATGTAATTTAATGAAGATAGGTGTAGGGAGCAAGAGGCCAGATGCAAGGTATCATTTGGGAGCTGAAATTCTTCAAGAATCAGAGAGACCTGGGGGTTGATATCACGCCAGACCTGTTCCCTGAAGCCCATATCAAGAGTATAACATCAGCGGCATATACCAGGTTGGCCAACATAAGAACGGCCTTTAGAAACTTGTGTAAGGAATCATTCAGAACTGTGTATACCACATATGTCAGACCAATCCTGGAGTATGCAGTTCCAGCATGGAGTACATATCTAGTCAACCATAAGACTTAACTGGAAAACGTTCAAAGGTTTGCCACCAGACTAGTACCAGAACTGAGGGGTATGAGCAACGAGGAGACTACTGGAATTAAACTTCACGTCACTGGGAGACAGAAGAGTTAGAGAGGACATGATCACCACAAACAAGAATCTCAAAGGGAATTGATAGGGTAGATAAAGACAAGAAATTTCACACAAGGGGAACACGCACAAGGGGACACAGGTGGAAACTGAGCGCCCAAATGAGCCACATAGATATCAGAAAGAACTTTTTTAGTGTCAGAGTGGTTGACAAATGGAATACATTAGGCAGTGATGTGGTGGAGGCTGACTCCATACACAGTTTCTAGTGTAGATATGATAGAGCCCAATAGGCTCAGGAACCTGTACATCAGTTGATTGGACAGTTGAGAGGCGGAACCAAAGAGCCAGAACTCAACCCTCGCAAACACAACTAGGCGAGCACATAGCTTGCTCACTAATTCATACCTAACTACCCAATCGTATCCCACCTAAAGCAGTCACCACCACAACCAACCACCCACATTTATCTACCACCCCCTATCCGCTACCACCACACTACTCAACCACCATCACATCCACTCATTCATACCACAATCATCCACCCTCACTCTCCCCGGTACAACTTTCGCCCTCCAGAACCCATCCCATCCGGCATTATATTCCCCAAAAAAACTATCTGAATGTTCAATTAACGTGAGCAATAGTGTTTAAAGAGAAACAGAGCGAGAAGAAGGATGAAGAAAATGCAAACCCACCAAACCAGAAACAAACCACTCTCAGACCAACCGAACCACAGTCAACCGAACCACAGACAACCGAACCACAGACAACCGAACCACAGTCAACCGAACCACAGACAACCGAATCACAGACAACCGAACCACAGACAACCGAACCACAGACAACCGAACCACAGACAACCGAACCACAGACAACCGAATCCCTTCTCAGGCCAAACAAACCTCCTAAGATGACAAGAGAGGAACTCCTTGAACGAGTCTGCAGCGCGAACCATCGCTCCAGCTCCTGTCTCCTGCTTAACGATGGAATCAGGCCGCGCAGCAATCAGGTCACAGGAAACGATCAGAGCTGAGGTAAACAAATGACAATCAGACCAGCCACTGTTATTGTTGTTTCGGAAAAAGAGAGAATGTAGGTGAAGGGTTAATGGGAAGGAAGGGGTACGGGTCAGTGGGGAGGGAATGGGGTGAGGAGGAAGGGCAAGGGGGAATAAAGAAGGGCGAGGGGAAGGGATGTGTATGAGGGTGAGGGGACAAGGGATGAGCGTGATGGGGTAATGGGTGAGAGTGAGGGTGAGGGGACAAGGGATGAGCGTGATGGAGAAGGGT
>NW_025573879.1:0-37392 GCF_020424385.1 Procambarus clarkii | reverse complement strand
ATTATGCTCAAAAAATCTCAATGCATTGCTCTGTTAATTATTTCTTATGAGAGAGATAGGTATAGAGGTGTTGAGCGCGAACCGCATCCCACGTAGGGTGCGCGTGGCGGCCTGGCTGGCCCGCGCCACAACAGTATTTGGGAGGTTATTCTTGCAAAAAATATGGTAGAGGTGCCCGGCACTAGAGCGAGGGCTGGGCACACTAGGTGTCCGTGAGCACTACTGTGGCGTGTGGCCCCTCCCTCAAGGCCACCGACCCGGCATGTGCTCACAGATCATCACCAGAAAACCCTATTGAGCAACGAGTAAGTCGAACTGTCCAGTTCCGGCTGGCGTAAGAGCCGACGGTCCGGCCTGCTCTAGGAACCTGCGGCCCGGCCTAACCATCTCAACTGATTATCGAATATATATTCTTTATTAACTTCTTTTGAGCCAAATGTGAGGTTATTTCTTGTTGTACGTGTAGTATGATGATGTAGCAAGGTCAGCCTTGGTGTAGTGTAGCAAGGTCAGCCTTGGTGTAGTGTAGGGGTGTAGTAAGGTCATCTTTGGTGTAGTGTAGCAAGGTCAGCCTTGGTGTAGTGTAGCAAGGTCAGCCTTGGTGTAGTGTAGCAAGGTCAGCCTTGGTGTAGTGTAGCAAGGTCAGCCTTGGTGTAGTGTAGCAAGGTCAGCCTTGGTGTAGTGTAGGGGTGTAGTAAGGTCATCTTTGGTGTAGTGTAGCAAGGTCAGCCTTGGTGTAGTGTAGCAAGGTCAGCCTTGGTGTAGTGTAGGGGTGTAGTAAGGTCATCTTTGGTGTAGTGTAGCAAGGTCAGCCTTGGTGTAGTGTAGCAAGGTCAGCCTTGGTGTAGTGTAGGGGTGTAGTAAGGTCATCTTTGGTGTAGTGTAGCAAGGTCAGCCTTGGTGTAGTGTAGCAAGGTCAGTCTTGGAGTAGTGTAGCAAGGTCAGCGTTGGTGTAGTGTAGCAAGGTCAGCCTTGGTGTAGTGTAGGGGTGTAGTAAGGTCAGCCTTGGTGTAGTGTAGCAAGGTCAGCCTTGGTGTAGTGTAGGGGTGTAGCAAGGTCAGCCTTGGTGTAGTGTAAGGGTGTAGCAAGGTCAGCCTTGGTGTAGTGTAGGGGTGTAGCAAGGTCAGCCTTGGTGTAGTGTAGGGGTGTAGCAAGGTCAGCCTTGGTGTAGTGTAAGGGTGTACCAAGGTCAGCCTTGGTGTAGTGTAAGGGTGTAGCAAGGTCAGCCTTGGTGTAGTGTAGGGTTTGGTAAGGTCAGCCTTGGTGTAGTGTAGCAAGGTCAGCCTTGGTGTAGTGTAGCAAGGTCAACCTTGGTGTTGTGTAGCAAGGTCAACCTTGGTGTTGTGTAGCAAGGTCAGCCTTGGTGTAGTGTAGCAAGGTCAACCTTGGTGTTGTGTAGCAAGGTCAACCTTGGTGTAGTGTAGCAAGGTCAACCTTGGTGTTGTGTAGCAAGGTCAACCTTGGTGTTGTGTAGCAAGGTCAGCCTTGGTGTAGTGTAGGGTGTGGTAAGGTCAGCCTTGGTGTAGTGTAGCAAGGTCAGCCTTGGTGTAGTGTAGCAAGGTCAACCTTGGTGTTGTGTAGCAAGGTCAACCTTGGTGTTGTGTAGCAAGGTCAGCCTTGGTGTAGTGTAGCAAGGTCAGCCTTGGTGTAGTGTAGGGGTGTAGCAAGGTCAGCCTTGGTGTTGTGTAGGGGTGTAGTAAGGTCAGCCTTGGTGTAGTGTAGGGGTGTAGTAAGGTCATCTTTGGTGTAGTGTAGCAAGGTCAGCCTTGGTGTAGTGTAGCAAGGTCAGCCTTGGTGTAGTGTAGCAAGGTCAGCCTTGGTGTAGTATAGGGGTGTAGCAAGGTCAGCCTTGGTGTTGTGTAGGGGTGTAGCAAGGTCGGCCTTAGTGTAGTGTAACAAGGTCAGCCTTTGTGTAGTGTAGGGTGTGGTAAGGTCAGCCTTGGTGTAGTGTAGGGTTTGGTAAGGTCAGCTTTGGTGTAGTGTAGGGGTGTAGCAAGGTCAGCCTTGCTGTAGTGTAGGGGTGTAGCAAGGTCAGCCTTGGTGTTGTGTAGGGGTGTAGCAAGGTCGGCCTTGGTGTAGTGTAACAAGGTCAGCCTTGGTGTAGTGTAGGGTGTGGTAAGGTCAGCCTTGGTGTAGTGTAGGGTTTGGTAAGGTCAGCCTTGGTGTAGTGTAGGGTTTGGTAAGGTCAGTTTTGGTGTAGTGTAGGGTGTAGCAAGGTCAGCTTTGGTGTAGTGTAGGGTGTGGTAAGGTCAGCCTTAGTGTAGTATGGGGTGTAGCAAGATCAGCCTTTGTATAGTGTAGGGTGTGGTAAGGTCAGCCTTGGTGTAGTGTAGGGTGTGGTAAGGTCAGCCTTGGTGTAGTGTAGGGGTGTGGTAAGGTCAGCCTTGGTGTAGTGTAGGGGTGTGGTAAGGTCAGCCTTGGTGTAGTGTAGGGGTGTGGTAAGGTCAGCCTTGGTGTAGTGTAGGGGTGTGGTAAGGTCAGCCTTAGTGTAGTGTGTACACTGCCATACATTATTACTAAGTATTACCATACTCATGCCATAGAGTATTGCCTGTAATAGGTGGGGACAGTTTTTTCTTTGGTGACAGGTGGAAGATACACGTTAATGAGGCCCTCAGTTAAACACCGTTGGCTCTCGCTAGTAACCGGATGGGTGAGCAGTCGTCATCTACAGTTAATCTTAATCACTTCCTAAGCTTAGTGTTAGGTTTCAGTGTTTGGACATCTATTCTCATTACTATTGTTAAAGTAGCAGAATTTGTGTTATAGAATACCTTTCACTGAATGCAAGTGGTTTTAATTGGCTTTAGTACTTTTCCATTATTATTATTATTTTATAGGTGTGTATATCATTAGGCCTAGAGTACGTCAGGTAGCCGTTTTGGGTCAACTGAAAATTATTTGTATTTGCCAGCTCTTCCTGGTAAACACAACGCGTCCACATAAACAAAGGCCAAATGATCGTTAATCCAGCCGCCAAACTATTGTTTACGAGTGGAAGCAATTTACAAGCGAGTCGCAACTGATCACGTCCGAACATTTCTCGAACAGTGCTTCGCTGACGACCTCTGTTCGAATGGCACCTCTGACAATGCTGTCCCACGTACTACAAATGAGAACATTTGCTTAGCTGATCCCTAAATTTAACCTACTTGTTAAAAATATGTTCAGAAAGTTATATTATATAGTAAAGTACTTTTATATTAGAGAAAATACCGTTTATGTTTCAGCTCGAATCTCTATGTGGGTTTAGTTCCACTTCCACTCGAAAATGTAAGTCGCTTGTAGAGACAAACCTTGGTCAGTATGCGGCCTTAGACGTGAGAGGTGTACCCTGCTTCTTGGTGTATATACACTGAGAGGTGTACCCTGCTTCTTGGTGTATATACACTGAGAGGTGTACCCTGCTTCTTGGTGTATATACACTGAAAGGTGTACCCTGCTTCTTGGTGTATATACACTGAGAGGTGTACCCAGCTTCATGGTGTATATACACTGAGAGGTGTACCCTTGGTGTATATGCTTCTTGGTGTATATACACTGAGAGGTGTACCCTGCTTCTTGGTGTATATACACTGAGAGGTGTACCCTGCTTCTTGGTGTATATACACTGAGAGGTGTACCCTGCTTCTTGGTGTATATACACTGAGAGGTGTACCCTGCTTCTTGGTGTATATACACTGAGAGGTGTACCCTGCTTCTTGGTGTATATACACTGAGAGGTGTACCTAGCTTCTTGGTGTATATACACTGAGAGGTGTACCCAGCTTCTTGGTGTATATACACTGAGAGGTGTACCCTGCTTCTTGGTGTATATACACTGAGAGGTGTACCCTGCTTCTTGGTGTATATACACTGAGAGGTGTACCCTGCTTCTTGGTGTATATACACTGAGAGGTGTACCCTGCTTCTTGGTGTATATACACTGAGAGGTGTACCCAGCTTCTTGGTGTATATACACTGAGAGGTGTACCCTGCTTCTTGGTGTATATACACTGAGAGGTGTACCCAGCTTCTTGGTGTATATACACTGAGAGGTGTATCCAGCTTCTTGGTGTATATACACTGAGAGGTGTACCCAGCTTCTTGGTGTATATACACTGAGAGGTGTACCCAGCTTCTTGGTGTATATACACTGAGAGGTGTACCCTGCTTCTTGGTGTATATACACTGAGAGGTGTACCCTGCTTCTTGGTGTATATACACTGAGAGGTGTACCCAGCTTCTTGGTGTATATACACTGAGAGGTGTACCCTGCTTCTTGGTGTATATACACTGAGAGGTGTACCCAGCTTCTTGGTGTATATACACTGAGAGGTGTATCCAGCTTCTTGGTGTATATACACTGAGAGGTGTACCTAGCTTCTTGGTGTATATACACTGAGAGGTGTACCTTGCTTCTTGGTGTATATACACTGAGAGGTGTACCCTGCTTCTTGGTGTATATACACTGAGAGGTGTACCCTGCTTCTTGGTGTATATACTAGCAGTTATTCTGGACAAAGTGAGAGTCCAGTGTGGGGAACAAAGTTATCAAGAAAATGTAGATGCTCTGAAAAGTATTATTAATGTTCCAAATAATATTGGAGATTAAACCCTTCGAGCTGGAGTCATCTAATTTGCATAAAGGTACGTCCAGGTGTACATCTGAATGTTTTCTAGAAGTAGGGGCTTGTGTCAGCAGCCTCGTAAGGTTTTCCCACGTCAAGAAATTGTCGTCCTTATGTCCCCTCTCCTAACCTACCAGAGGACCCAAAACAGAAAACGGAACAGTATGCCAAAACCGTACGACGATTTTTGGCTTGGGTAAAGTATGCGTCCAAATGGGACGCTGTATTAGGAGAACGGGTTATACCTGTGAAGGATGCGTGACCTCGCCGTGACCCACGCCTGACCCCTAGGGTGGTAGGGGTGGATGGAGGGCAGGGGGGTAGGGAGAGAGGGCTGGGAAGTAGGGAGGGAGGGAGGGAGGGAGGGATGGGTAGATAAGGTAGCACCTTACCCACCAGTAGTTTTTGCCTACTTACCTTCCTCACCATTTTTTGCTGTATAATTGTGTGCCTTTCTTCTGGCGTGCGTGTGCGCGAGCGGTGGCGGTGGCGCGTGTCCTTGGCCAGCACGCGCCCGCACGCACGTGCGAATACACACACACACACACACACACACACACACACACACACACACACACACACACACACACACACACACACAGAGCGCTGGTGGTTGAGTGAACAGCACGCTGGATACGTAGTCCTGTGGTTCGGGGTTCGATTCCCGGCGCCGGCGGAAACAGATGGGCAGAGTTTCTTTCACCCTGATGCGCCTGTTCACCTACCAGTAAATAGGTACCTGATAGTTAGACAGCTGTTACGGGCTGCTTCCTGTGTATGTGTGTACTCACCAAGTTGTTCTTGCGGGGGTTGGGCTTTGTCTCTTTGGTCCCGCCTCTCAACCGTCAATCAACTGATGTACAGATTCCTGAGCCTGCTGGGCTCCATCATATCTACATTTGAAACTGTGTATGGAGTCAGCCTCCACCACATCACTGCCTAATGCATTCCATCTGTTAACTATTCTGACACCGAAAACGTTCTTTCTAACGTCTCTGTGACTTATTTGGTTACTCAGTCTCCACCTGTGTCCCCTTGTTCGCGTACCAACCGTGTTAAAAAGTTTATCCTTATCTACACTGTCAATTCCTGTGAGAATTTTGTAGGTAGTGATCATGTCTCCCCTTACTCTTCTGTCTTCCAGTGTCGCGAGGTGCATCTCACGCAGCCTTTCCTAGTAACTCATGCTTCTTAGTCCCGGGATTAGCCTAGTGGCATACCTCTGAACTTTTTCCAGCTTCGTCTTGTGCTTGATAAGATACGGGCTCCATGCTAGGGCCGCATACTCCAGAATTGGAGTATGTATGTGTCTGTGTGTGTGTGTGTACTCACCAAGTACTCACACACTGTTTTTGTGTCTGTGGAAAAAAAAGTTAGTATGTGTGGCATATAGGGCGCTTTACACTGCCTACGTGAGGCCAGTCTTAGAGTATGCCGCCCCATCATGGAGTCCCCACCTGAAGAAACACCTAAGGAAACTGGAAAAGATTCAAAAGTTTGCTACGAGGCTCGTCCCAGAGTTACGAGAGATGGTATATGAAGAGCGCCTGAAGGAATTGAACCTTACGACACTAGAAAAAATAAGGGAGTGAGGAGATATGATAGGAACGTATAAAATACTCAGGGGAATTGACAAAGCGGAAATAGATGAAATGTTCACACATAATATTAACAAAACGTGGTGACATGGGTGGAAGCTGGAAACTCAGATGAGTCAGAGATGTTAGAAAGTATTCTTTTTGCGTGAGAGTAGTGGAAAAATGGAATGCACTCAAGGAGTAGGTTGAGGAAGCAAATGCTATTCATAATTTTAAAACTAGGTGTAACACCGCTCTAAAATGTAACACCACTATAATGGAACACCACTATAATGGATACTAAACTAATAATGTAAACACTACTTATCCTGAGTAACACTTTCCCATCGGTTGCACTTGGTAACACTGTTATGAGCTGACATATGATGGTTACACCGGAACTAAAAGGTATACTGCCAACAAGGAAATGCTAACACAAGGATTAAATACGCTGCCACCATCTGCCTTTGACCATTGAAACTGTATCAAGCAACGAGGCAAGAAACATTGCTTGACTTGGAGAGTACTTTCTATGACTGTCATTAATTATGAAAACGGTTGTCAGCCACTATATCCAAAAGGCTAAGAGGATTCAACAATTGACACAGACGGGAAATTTAACATGAGTTTATTGAGACCAAAATTATGTCAGTCACCACTTACCAATCCTACTCTAACACTGGCAAAAATTTAAGAAATTTGGACATGGAACAAAACCTCAGAGATCACACACGTTACCTTAAGACCTCTGTCTCTCCCTGGCTGAGATGTTCTTCACAGATCCGCTCTCGATCCTGGTGTCCCGCACTCTCTTCTTACTAAGTCCCTACAGGACCTCTATATACAACCCCCACAGGGGGGAGGGGGAAGATCTGCTGTTGCTACCTTCACCAAGAATGTAAGAGATCGGCCACACGTGTACAAACACTCAAGAATTTTCATTAAACTTGTTTGACATTCACCATACACTCTTCAAGGGAGGAGTTATTAATTACGTGTGTGACTGACCTCTGACCTGGCCAAAAGGGGGAGATCCATGGATGTTTACACATAAGAATCTGGGGCCAGATTCACAAAAGCGCTTACGAATCTGTACATCTTTTCTCAATCTTTGGCGCCTTTGTTTCCAATTATTAAACAGTTAATGAGCTCCGAAGCACCAGGAGGCTGTTTATAACAATGACAACAGTTGATTGGCAAGTTTTCATGCTTGTAAACTGTTTAATAAATGTTATATAACAAGTTATCGGAAACAGGAGAACTTCCCGAGATAGACGACAACAATTGTAGTGCCATTATACACAAAAAAAAAAAAAAAGAATTTGACATGAGGCATTAAACTACAAGTCTATCTTGAGGTTATCTTGAGATGATTTCGGGGCTTAGCGTCCCCGCGGCCCGGTCTTCGACCTGGCCTCCTTTTTGTTACTTCCCCTCCTCTACCCAGGAAGCTGCCCGTAGCAGCTGTTTAACTCCCATGTATCTATTCACTGCTAGGTAACAGGGGCATCAGGGTGAAAGAAACATTTTGCCCATTTGCCTCTGCCGGATACGAATCTACTACAAATCCTGGACTAGGAATCCACCCAGCTGTCAGGCGGCCCAGGGCCTGTGTCCCTCACTTGCATATCTGGCAAGGTGATGGAGAATATCGTCAACCAATTGCTAGTAGAACATCTGTAGAAAAGGTATTGTTTGCTTGTGTGATTGTCTGCTCTACCTCCGTCTCTCTGGGTGATGATAACCAATATATGTCTTCCACAGGTGAGCGAGCTGCTCACTACCAGGTGAGCGAGCTGCTCACTACCAGGTGAGCGAGCTGCTCACTACCAGGTGAGCGAGCTGCTCACTACCAGGTGGGCGAGCTGCTCACTACCAGGTGGGCGAGCTGCTCACTACCAGGTGAGCGAGCTGCTCACTACCAGGTGGGCGAGCTGCTCACTACCAGGTGGGCGAGCTGCTCACTACCAGGTGGGCGAGCTGCTCACTACCAGGTGAGCGAGCTGCTCACTACCAGGTGGGCGAGCTGCTCACTACCAGGTGGGCGAGCTGCTCACTACCAGGTGGGCGAGCTGCTCACTACCAGGTGAGCGAGCTGCTCACTACCAGGTGAGCGAGCTGCTCACTACCAGGTGAGCGAGCTGCTCACTACCAGGTGAGCGAGCTGCTCACTACCAGGTGGGCGAGCTGCTCACTACCAGGTGGGCGAGCTGCTCACTACCAGGTGGGCGAGCTGCTCACTACCAGGTGGGCGAGCTGCTCACTACCAGGTGGGCGAGCTGCTCACTACCAGGTGGGCGAGCTGCTCACTACCAGGTGAGCGGCTTCCTCTCATTAAAGGTAACTTCCTTCTGCTTTCTTCTCTATTTTAGTTTGATGCTTCATTTCTCTTTCATTCTACTTCCTCATTTTTGGTTCGTTTTATTGTTCCTGATTATTTGGTCAAGGTTTGGTGCACACTTTGTTTTATAGTCTCCTCTTCCTCTTTTCCTCTCTTTCTTTTTATCTCTCTCTCTCTCTCTCTCTCCCTCTCTCTTTCTCTTTCTCTCCCTCTCTTTCTCTCTCCCTCTCTCTCTTCTCTTTCTTTCTCCTCTCATTTTCTCTCTATTTTGTTTACTAAGATTTTTCATGATAATTTTGTTATTCATTAGGAATGATTATTTAAATCCAAGTAAGAATCATATAAGAAAGAGGATGAGCCAGAGGCTTCATGTGATCACTTGACCTGATCTCCCATGTATCTTCCTGTGGGGTGAACAAGTTCCAAATGCGAATCGGCCTCGGAATGAATGATTGCTAATGGCGTGATGTTCTTGAGACAAGCAGTTCCAGCATGAGACTGTTGATGGCTTAGAGCCTTGTGCCAGGTGCCAACTACTGGTTGTCCACGGAGTTGGTCCAGGAGCGGAACTTTGAGAATGTTGGCCTTGTACATAACAGTAAGACGACCAACATCACGACGGTGTTGCAGGCTCTGTTGTTGAGACCGTTCCCACCAGACTTGGTCAAGATTAGAGATTAGCCTTCTTGTATGGTTCTTAACTTTGTCCAAACCTGTGATGAATGATGGAGGGCAGGCAATCCAGGAGAGAGCTACATACTCCATACAGATGAGAGCCAACTTGTGCTTCATATACAGTTTTCCAGCCCTTGCTGTCAAGGTGTGAGATGCACTGTAGGGCTGTAAGTTTTCTAGCTACCTTGTGGCCCAGGTTAAGCATGTGGCTCTTCATTGTCATACAAGAGTCTACTTCATTCCCAGTATGTCAATCTTATTTCCGAACTCGTGGTTTATGAAACCCATTTATGCCTCTCCGATTTGCAATGTGCAGTCTAGTTAACATCATCATCGACTGTTTTCTCGGCCGCAAGTGTGACTTTCCATGCCCTTCTCCTAGATTGAAATAACGAAAAGTTGACGATTGATGAGTTTTGTATAAGTTGACATTTCTTCCTTTCCAAATGTAAAGGTTAGCGTTTAGTCGCCAGCATGAGGCTTGAGCTCCAGGAAGGAGGTGAAGTGGATCGTTGAAATAGATAATCCACAGCAGAGGTCCAAGCACACTTCCCTGTGGTACACTGGCACCAGTGGGGTAGCTTTCGGATTGTATATCTCTCTCTCTCTCTCTCTCTCTCTCTCTCTCTCTCTCTCTCTCTCTCTCTCTCTCTCTCTCTCTCTCTCTCTCTCTCTCTCTCTCTCTCTCTCTCTCTCTCTCTCTCTCTCTCTTCCCCCCCCCTCGCATCTTCCCGTCCCTGCATCTCTCCCCCTCACTCCCCCATAATTATGTCTCCACTACTCACTGTCTCTCACTCTCGCACCCCCCAAACATTTAATTACTAATTGAAGCATTCCCCTCCTTGTTCTTCCCTCTCCCGTTCTTGCTTCCTCCTCCCCCCTCTTCCTCCATGTTGACCTCTTCTTCCGTTTCGCTTCCCACTCGTTTACTCATTTCCTATCCCTCTCTATTATATTGTTCTGCTCTCTCTTTCCATCTTTCTTTGTTCTCTTGTCTCTCTTTCTCGCAGTTTTAACCATATCATCCGACCCGTCTTTGTCTTGTACGTTGTCTCTCTTATCGTACTTACCTGGATGTGCTTGCAGGGTCGAGTCTTAACTCCTGAACCTTGCCTCGTCAGCTCTCTTTTGTTTAATGCTGTCGCACTACACCTCCATGTTGCCTGTCTTACAGAGTTTGAAACTATCCTTGTCTATTTCTACTTCAGTGAGTTAGAGCAAGTTTTAACATCCCTGTCAACTCAGCCTTTCAGCCTTATCGGAAATAGCAATGCCTCTATTTTATGTGTCATTACCATGTCTGTTGGATACAGATGAGATTGAGTTGCTTCGACTTTTCTTGTTGATCAGTTGGATAGCCAGCTCTTGACAGAACCAGTGTCAAGCGCTGTACCCAGACAGTACAGTGGTTTCCCTTGTACAGGGAAACCACGATAGCCTGATATATATCTATGTGAAAATCTTTTCAAACGATGCAATGGGATCGAACTGACGGAGCACCTAAGTATTCTACTAAATAATATATCTTCTTAACGTGTTTGTTCCCGATTATGGCGGGTTTTACAGCAACTGTTGTCCCGTTTGTCGTGTTGAGTGCTCTGAATACCTATTTCCTTGGTTCGTGTTATTTTACTCAGGTGAGTACAGGAGTGGACGACTTCTGACTCCTGTTAGCAGGCCGAGACCTTTCTTTTCCTTATGGTAATGGTAAGGCTTATGGTAAGCCTCACCCTACTCTCTCCTCTCTTCTAGTGCCGTGATGTTTAATTCCTGTGGCCTTTCCTCATAACTCATACCTCATAGTCCTCACATTAGTCTTGCTGCTATACCCCTTAACTTTCTCAAATTTAAACTTGTGTTTGAGTGGATAACAGCTCAAGGCAGGTCCCGCATATTCTAGCATTGGTCGACAAGGTCTCGAGTAATTCCGTACTCAGATTTATACAGGCAATCTTATGTTGGCTATGGGCTAACACACGCCGCTGTTGACATGTCAAAAGCATTCTGACAATCGAAAAATATGGTCTTCCAATCTCTGCCTTGTTTAATTAGTCGCCCAGTCACAGAATTCTATTAAACCTGTGAGTCCCTGCTTCCCAGATGTGCTACCTCCAACTTTCTCATAATCTTCTCTCTCACCCTACATGGTATGTAAGTTAGTCTTTCTTCTTACATATTGGGACTACATTAGCTGTCTTCCAACTGTCTGAGAGGAGGCCTCCTATTTCCAGTTATCATACCATGTATGAAAGGTATCCAGGATGATTCTGCCTGCCCCGATAGCCATTGCACGTCTAGTTCCTGCAGATGCCTCTACCTTATCTCTAGTAAATAAAAAAAAAGTCCTTTTACGCTTGGTTTAATATCATCTTTATCGGGTCAAGCACTTCTCCATACTCTGTTGCGAAGACCTGGAATCTCTTGTCCAGTTTCTCACAGACTTCTCTTCCCTGTACTAATAATGTTTTCCTCCTGATGTGTC
This sequence comes from Procambarus clarkii, assembly GCF_020424385.1. Classification (NCBI taxonomy): domain Eukaryota; kingdom Metazoa; phylum Arthropoda; class Malacostraca; order Decapoda; family Cambaridae; genus Procambarus; species Procambarus clarkii. The sequence continues at coordinate 25,707 of NW_025573879.1, read as the reverse complement.
TGCGAAGCAGCTTGGATTTGCTCTTTGATTTATCTGCCTTGTCGTTTTAAAATTGTGTATATTTTTCTTCTCACTCTTGGGTATATATAGCTGGTCCTCTGGTACATGTACATGTACCTCTCTGCTCTCTGGTCTTCTCTTCTTCCTGCAGTTTCTCCATACCATTGTACTCCATTGCCTTGCTCCTTGTGTGCTCGGTTTAATAATGGTTTCCTCCCGTGAATTTCGTTTTTCTCTTCATGGAGAGCAACAAACTGCTGTGATGCCTCTGGAGACTTGCAAGTGGAGGTGTTTATCATGTCGTGTGAGGTCTTTCTTCTCTTCCTGTTACCCATGGCATTCTTACGTGGAATTCTCTCATCTCTTCATAGTCTCCTTTAGTATGCCATACCTTCTCATAGCTTCTTTCACCTGGTTATTTATACTTTCATCGGATACTTAAAAGTTATTACACAGCTGTGGGTGTATTTACTATTTGTATCTGCAGAATTGAGGTATTAGCTCTTGGACCCCGCCTTTCTAACAAATTTATTTTTCCTCTTATGTCTACTACACACTCAAACACATGCACTCTCTAACACGCACGCGTGTGCGCGCGCGCACACACACACACACACACACACACACACACACACACACACACACACACACACACACACACTCACTCACTCACTCACTCACTCATGTACATGAGGCCAATACTGTAATGAACCCAATATGCTTAGGAACGAGTAAACCTGTTGATTGACGGTTGAGAGGCGGGACCAGAAAGTCGAAGCTCAACCTCTGCAAGCTCAACAAGGCAAGTACGCACAGGGAGGCATTGGGGTGTGTGTACATGTACACCCACGGGGGGTTTACATGTACACCCACAGGAAGGCGTGGAGGATATATGTACATGTACACCCACAGGGAGACGTGAGTGTGTACATGTACACCCACAGGGAGATGAGGGTGCGTGTACATGTACACCCGCAGGGAGACGTGAGTGTGTACATGTACACCCACAGGGAGACGTGAGGGTGTGTGTACATGTACACCCACCGGGAGGCGTGAGGGTGTGTGTACATGTACACCCACCGGGAGGCGTGAGGGTGTGTGTACATGTACACCCACCGGGAGGCGTGAGGGTGTGTGTACATGTACACTCACCGGGAGGAGTGAGGGTGTGTGTACATATACACCCACCGGGAGGCGTGAGGGTGTGTGTACATGTACACCCACCGGGAGGCGTGAGGGTGTGTGTACATGTACACCCACCGGGAGGCGTGAGGGTGTGTGTACATGTACACCCACCGGGAGGCGTGAGGGTGTGTGTACATGTACACCCACAGGGAGACGAGAGGGGGTGTGTACATGTACACCCACAGGGAGACGAGAGGGTGTGTGTACATGTACACCCACCGGGAGGCGTGAGGGTGTGTGTACATGTACACCCACCGGGAGGCGTGAGGGTGTGTGTACATGTACACCCACAGCTAGACGAGAGGGTGTGTGTACATGTACACCCACAGGGAGGCGTGAGGGTGTGTGTGCATGTACACCCACAGGGTGGCGTGAGGGTGTGTGTACATGTACACCCACAGGGAGACGTGAGGGTGTGTGTACATGTACACCCACAGGGAGACGAGGGTGTGTGTACATGTACACCCACTGGGAGGCGTGAGGGTGTGTGTGTGTACATGTACACCCACAGGAAGGCGTGAGGGTGTATGTACACCCACAGGGAGGCGTGAGGGTGTGTGTGTACATGTACACCCTCAGGGAGACGTGAGGGTGTGTGTACATGTACACCCACAGGGAGACGTGAGGGTGTGTGTACATGTACTCCCAGAGAGAGGCGTGAGGGTGTGTGTTTATGGACACCCACAGGGAGTGGTGTGTGTACATGTACACCCACAAGAAGGCGTGGGCGTATGTGTACATGTACACCTACAGGGAGACGTGAGGGTATGTGTACATGTACACCCACAGGGAGACGTGAGGGTGTGTGCACATGTACACCCACAAGAAGGTATGGGCGTGTGTGTACATGTACACCCACAGGGAGACGTGAGGGTGTGTGTACATGTACACCCACAGGGAGGCGTGCAGGTGTATGTACATGTACACCCACAGGGAGGCGTGAGGTGTGTGTGTACATGTACACCCACAGGGGGTGGATGTACATGTACACCCACATAGGGCGTGAGAATGTGTGTACATGTACACCCAATCGGAGGCGTGAGGGTGTGTGTACATGTACACCCACAAGGAGGTGTGAGGGTGTATGTACATGTACACCCATAGGAAGGCGGGGGGGTGTGTGTACATGTACTCCCACAGGAAGGCTTGAGGGTGTGTGTACATGTACACCCACAGGGAGGGGTGAGGGTGTGTGTACATGTACACCCACAGTGAGGCGTGGGGGTGTGTACATGTACACCCACAAGAAGGCATAGGGGTGTGTATACATGTACACCCACAGGGGGGCGTGAGGGTGTGTGCACATATACACCCACAGGGAGGCGTGAGGGTTTGTGTACATGTACACCCACAGTGAGGTGTGGGGGTGTGTGTACATGTACACCCACAGTGAGGCATGAGTGTGTGTGTGTGTGTGTACATGTGCACCCACAGGGAGGCGTGGGGGCGTTCATGGTTGGGTTCATAATGTTTGCTATATATTGGTTATGTCCTTATTTGGATGGTTCGCCTAGCCACACTACCCACCCACCGTCCACACTACTCACCCTCCTCCCACACTACCCACCCACCGTCCACACTACTCACCCTTCTCCCACACTACTCACCCTCCTCCCACACTACTCGCCCTTCTCCCACACTACTCACCCTCCTCCCACACTACTCGCCCTTCTCCCACACTACTCACCCATCTCCCACACTACTCGCCCTTCTCCCACACTACTCGCCCTTCTCCCACACTACTCACCCTTCTCCCACACTACTCGCCCTTCTCCCACACTACTCACCCATCTCCCACACTACTCGCCCTTCTCCCACACTACTCACCCTTCTCCCACACTACTCACCCTTCTCCCACACTAATCACCCTTCTCCCACACTACTCGCCCTTCTCCCACACTACTCACCCTTCTCCCACACTACTCACCCTTCTCCCACACTACTCGCCCTTCTCCCACACTACTCACCCTTCTCCCACACTAATCACCCTTCTCTCACACTACTCGCCCTTCTCCCACACTACTCGCCCTTCTCCCACACTACTCACCCATCTCCCACACTACTCACCCTTCTCCCACACTACTCACCCTTCTCCCACACTACTCACCCTTCTCCCACACTACTCACCCTTCTCCCACACTACTCACCCATCTCCCACACTACTCGCCCTTCTCCCACACTACTCACCCTTCTCCCACACTACTCACCCTCCTCCCACACTATTCGCCCTTCTCCCACACTACTCACCCTTCTCCCACACTACTCACCCTTCTCCCACACTAATCACCCTTCTCCCACACTACTCGCCCTTCTCCCACACTACTCACCCTTCTCCCACACTACTCACCCTTCTCCCACACTAATCACCCTTCTCCCACACTACCCACCCTCCTCCCACACTACTCGCCCTTCTCCCACACTACTCACCCATCTCCCCACACTACTCACCCTTCTCCCACACTACTCACCCTTCTCCCACACTACTCACCCTTCTCCCACACTACTCACCCTTCTCCCACACTACTCACCCATCTCCCCACACTACTCACCCTCCTCCCACTCTACTCACCCTCCTCCCACTCTACTCACCCTTCTCCCCACACTACTCACCCTTCTCCCACACTACTCACCCTTCTCCCACACTACTCACCCATCTCCCCACACTACTCTCCCTTCTCCCACACTACTCGCCCTCCTCCCACACTACTCGCCCTCCTCCCACACTACCCACTCTACTCACCCTCCTCCCACACTGTCGTGGGGTTATGGTGACCTTCGTGGGGGGTGGTAACTGTGGTGGGGTTATGGTGACGATGGTGGGGGATGAGAGTGTGGGCCAAGAGGGGGTTTAGGGGTGGGGCGCTGTGTACCAAGGGAGCGGAAGCACTAGGGGGGGTCACACCTGTAATTACCCTCCACACTACCTAACCCTAATTATTCAGAAGAGTTGGGGTTGAGGAAGGGGGAAGCTGCTGGGGGTGTTGAGAGGGTAGGGGAGGCTGCTGCGAGGGGAGGGGTAAGCGGTACTATTGCTAGAGAATCATGCATATCCTTCCACAATGTGCAGGATATCCTTCTTCCTTCTTGCTTGCTGACGCTACTCTCGGCCCCTCTCTTTCTCCCTCCCTCTCTCCCTCTCTCCCCTCCCTCCCTCCCTCCCTCCCTCATGGTGGTGGCCATGCCAGCTGCCAGATGGTATCCAGGATGCTTCAAGTACAGCTTGGGAAGGTCCGTGAGATGTGGAGGGGGGAGCTGGCAGGGATATCCACGATATATTGTCCTGTGCTTGGGAACCCTCCTCCTCCCGTAACTTCCACCCCTGTGTGGGAAAGGTATCCAGTCCTGTGCTTGCTTGCTTCCTTGCTTCCCCCTCTCCTCTCGCTCTCACACTTCCTATACATCAATGCTTGCCCTCTTGTCTGCTTGCTATCCAGTTTGCCTGCTTGCCAGCCAGGCTAGTCTGCCAATTTGCCTGCCTGCCCGCCCGTCATATTGCTTGCCTGCTTGCTTGCCTGCCTGCCTGCCCGCCCACCTGTCATATTGCCTGCTTGCTTGCTTGCCCGCCCACCCGTCATATTGCCTGCCTGCCCGCCCACCTGTCATATTGCCTGCTTGCTTGCTTGCTTGCCTGCCTGCCCACCCGTCATATTGCCTGCCTGCCATGTTGCCTGCTTGCATGCTTGCCTGCCCACCCACCCGTCATATTGCCTGACTCTCTGCTTGCCTGCCTGCCTGCCTGCCTGTCAGCCATACTGCCTACAGTACTCGCAGACAGCGGCAGCAAGCACCCCACAACCAGTCCAGCTCCCATCCCTTGTCCAGGGCAGGTTTAGGTGTTTCCCTTCACTAGAAACGTACTGACAAGCACTGTGCTTGCTCAGGGTCTGCACCCCACCAGGCCCGCTTCACCCTCCTCTTGCTTGCTTGAATCTCCTGTTGCTACTGCTGCTTCACCCTGCTCTTGTTGCACGTCATGGGGAACTAGTCCTCTCATCTAACACGTCGCATTTTTAACGCAATCGATCGATTCGTTACAAATGCAACGTATTAATCAAAATTAAAGCACCACAATATTGACGTTCTCTAAGCATCTATTAGGTGGGTTGCTTGGGTTCGTACGTTCCCGGTTATTCAAAGCAGCCGCATTGTTTACAGTGGAACGTTGAGAGGAAGGGACCTCTGGCGCTAACTTTAACAAAATAAAAAAAGGCTTATTTCGATTTTGTAATTAGACTTGGGAAGGCTGTGGTTGATTATTCTGTTTGGTGAGGTTAGAACAAAGTTGAGGTTTAAGTCACAATACGTGACTGTGGCCCCCAAGCCACACCTGTGAGTGGAGAGGTGTGGTTTGTGGGTGGGGGGCGCCAACCCCTACACCACACTCCTCCACAAACCTGGCGTTCTAACTGTTACTCCTGTATATAGTTTATGTTAGGCAGTGTTGGTTCGGGTTAGGTAGGGTGGGGTTAGGTGGGTTGGGTTAGGTTAGGTAAGCTTATGTTCGATGAGTTAGGTTAAGTTAGAGTGGGTAAGGTAATGTAGGGTTAAGTAAGTCTAATGTTTAGCAAGATTGTGTTAGGTATGATATGATTGAGCAAAGTTACGTTAGATTGGTAAGGTAAGAATGGGTAAAAATTGTGTTGGGTAAGGCTGGTTGAAGTTAGGTTGGTTTTACAATATGATATAATGTAAAGTAAGTTTGTTGCATTAAGCAAGCTTGATTTTGTAGGGTGTTATTTAATCTTATTTATGTTGCAATCAAATTAACACAAATTGCAGTGTTATCCAGGACGTTACCTGTGTTAGGTCAGCATAGGTTACAGTAATGAGGCTAGGGTAGGTTAAGTTAAATGACACATTTGGCAAACTCAATGATTCACGGGTTAGGTTAGGATAAGTTAGCCTAAGTTAGATTAGGTTAGGATAAGTCAAGCTAAGTTAGATTAGGTTAGGATAAGTCACGTTAAGTTAAATTAGGTTAAGTTAAGCTAAGTTAGGGTTAAGAACTTAGAATTATGGAGTACCCCAGCAGGCCTCTTGACCCATTCTAGGAGGGTGCCGTTTAAATCCACTCCTGGTGGATTTAAACGATAATTTCGAGAGAAGAACTCTCGAAATTATCGACAGTTAATCCCCAGGTAAAGTGTCGTGGAACGTCGCCAGTGGTAGATATAACTGAAGACTCGTTTCTTGCGATGCTTCCAAGTGTAAATCCCGTCACTCGACATGATTGTCGAGTGTCCTTATGTGGCCATGTTGATTGTCGAGTGTGTCCTCATGTGGCCATGTTGATTGTCGAGTGTGTCCTCATGTGGCCATGTTGATTGTCGAGTGTGTCCTTATATGGTAATGTTGATTGTCGAGTGTGTCCTCATGTGGCCATGTTGATTGTCGAGTGTGTCCTCATGTGGCCATGTTGATTGTCGAGTGTGACTTCATGTGGTCATGTTGATTGTTGAGTGTGTCCTTATGTGGTCATGTTGATTGTTGAGTGTGTCCTTATGTGGCCATGTTGATTGTCGAGTGTGTCCTTATATGGTAATGTTGATTGTCGAGTGTGTCCTCATGTGGCCATGTTGATTGTCGAGTGTCCTTATGTGGTCATGTTGATTGTCGAGTGTGTCCTCATGTGGTCATGTTGATTGTCGAGTGTGTCCTCATGTGGCCATGTTGATTGTCGAGTGTGTCCTCATGTGGCCATGTTGATTGTCGAGTGTGTCCTTATGTGGTCATGTTGATTGTCGAGTGTGTCCTCATGTGGTTATGTTTATCATCAAGTATGAAATTGCAACTCTGCAGACAATACAAAAATAGGGAAAGAAATTTGGAAGAGGCAAAATCCCTACATGAAGATGTAACTAGGCTTTCAAAATGGGCGAGAAATTGGCAGATTAATCCTGAAATATTGTAGTATTCTAAGCTTAGGTAATAATAGTAGTTATCTAACAGCAACTTGATATGATCAAAATTGGGTGTTAATTATGTCAACACAAAGTAAAACAAAACAGTGGATATAAAGTTTATAAGTTTTGATTCATTCAAGACCTGGGTAAATACTGGTTTGGAGACTGGGTTGTTGATTTCTGGAACAGATTACCGGGTAACATAGTAAACGGGGGATCCCTGAATTGTTTCAAGCGTAGGTTAGACGTGTATATGAAATAATTTGTATACACTGGTGTGTACATCATACTCAGTATAAGGTATAGCAGACATTGTGTACACTGGTATATGCGTCATATTCTATACACTGGTGTGTACATCATACTCAGTATAATGTATAGCAGACATTGTGTACACTGGTATATGCGTCATATTCTATACACTGGTGTGTACATCATACTCAGTATAATGTATAGCAGACATTGTGTACACTGGTATATGCGTCATATTCTATACACTGGTGTGTACATCATACTCAGTATAAGGTATAGCAGACATTGTGTACACTGGTATATGCGTCATATTCTATACACTGGTGTGTACATCATACTCAGTATAATGTATAGCAGACATTGTGTACACTGGTATATGCGTCATATTCTATACACTGGTGTGTACATCATACTCAGTATAATGTATAGCAGACATTGTGTACACTGGTATATGCGTCATATTCTATACACTGGTGTGTACATCATACTCAGTATAATGTATAGCAGACATTGTGTACACTGGTATATGCGTCATATTCTATACACTGGTGTGTACATCATACTCAGTATAAGGTATAGCAGACATTGTGTACACTGGTATATGCGTCATATTCTATACACTGGTGTGTACATCATACTCAGTATAAGGTATAGCAGACATTGTGTACACTGGTATATGCGTCATATTCTATACACTGGTGTGTACATCATACTCAGTATAAGGTATAGCAGACATTGTGTACACTGGTATATGCGTCATATTCTATACACTGGTGTGTACATCATACTCAGTATAATGTATAGCAGACATTGTGTACACTGGTATATGCGTCATATTCTATACACTGGTGTGTACATCATACTCAGTATAAGGTATAGCAGACATTGTGTACACTGGTATATGCGTCATATTCTATACACTGGTGTGTACATCATACTCAGTATAAGGTATAGCAGACATTGTGTACACTGGTATATGCGTCATATTCTATACACTGGTGTGTACATCATACTCAGTATAAGGTATAGCAGACATTGTGTACACTGGTATATGCGTCATATTCTATACACTGGTGTGTACATCATACTCAGTATAATGTATAGCAGACATTGTGTACACTGGTATATGCGTCATATTCTATACACTGGTGTGTACATCATACTCAGTATAAGGTATAGCAGACATTGTGTACACTGGTATATGCGTCATATTCTATACGGTGGTGTGCAGTCTCGAAGGACTATCACAAATCTAACTTACTGGAGCTGTGATATTGATCTATGAAAGACAGATATATCAGAGTGTATACTGACCGTTTGAGGGGTAACCAAACTAAGGGTGTTCCCGAGGCGTGATGTCATCGCATATCAGCCAATTGGATCCACCGTTAGCTGTGACGCCATCGAGTGTCGACCAATTACATTGATTATTGAGTTGGGACGATACGATCTGTTAGCCAATAGCATTAACTGTGTTTTGTGACGTCACTCAGTGTCAACCAATACCATTAATTATGTGTTGTGGCGTCACTGGGTGCCAGCCAATGGTAATGACGACACACATGACACCACCAGTTATCAACGGGTTGTGGTAACCTGTACATGTGACGTAGGTGTCAGCCAATAGCGGAAGCGGTGATATATAACAACTAATACCAACCAATTATTAGCAAAGGCGATAGTTTGCACCTGGCACAAATGTTGAACTTGGTGGAGCAAGGAGGTTGTTGTGGCTAGCCCGAGAAGCCATTACTAAGGCCTTCTGGGAATCGGCTAAACTACCCTCGGTAGTTACTAATCACCAATAATCACAGGGGGAAGAAGCTGGTGTAGCACCGTTATTCCTATGCTTCAAGTTAAGCCTCGTTCATCAGTCTGCTCTGTATTTGCCACTCCGTAAACAATGCAACTGTTTGGCTTAAGCAGAAACGAACAAAAAAGCAACTTTTCAAGCTGATGCAGACACACCATCAATATTATGGTGCTTTAAGTATTATTAACGCGTCGCATTTGTAATGGCTTGGTCAGTTCCGTCAAGAGAGCGACGTATTATGTCATAATGTCAGCATGTAACAGAACAAGTGGTTGGTGTAGGTTGTATGTTATATTTTGACGGTATATACTGGACCTCTGCCTTGTTGTACTGGACCTTTGTTTTGTACTGGACCTCTGTCTTGTTGTACCGGACCTTTGTTTTGTACTGGACCTCTGTCTTGATGTACTGGACCTCTGTCTTGTTGTACCGGACCTTTGTTTTGTACTGGACCTCTGTCTTGATGTACTGGACCTCTGTCTTGTTGTACCGGACCTTTGTTTTGTACTGGACCTCTGTGATGTTATACTGAACCTCTGTCCTATTATACTGGACCTCTGTGTTGTTATACTGAACCTCTGTCCTATTATACTGGACCTCTGTGTTGTTATACTGAACCTCTGTCCTATTATACTGGACCTCTGTGTTGTTATACTGAACCTCTGTCCTATTATACTGGACCTCTGTGTTGTTATACTGAACCTCTGTCCTATTATACTGGACCTCTGTGTTGTGTGTTGTTATTCTGGACTTGGTGATGCTATACTGGACCTCTTGTGTTGTTATAGTGGATCTGTGTCGTTATACTGTGTGTATACTCGCATAATTGTGCTTGCGGGGATTGAACTTCGGCTCTTTGTTCCCGCCTCTCAACTGTGAGTCAACCGGGGTACAGGTTCCTGAGCCTACTGGGCTCTATCATATCTACATTTGAAACTGTGTATGGAGTCAGCCTCCACCACATCACTTCCTAATGCGTTCCATCTTTTAACTACCCTGGCATAGGTAGTTCTTTCTAATTGAAAAAGTTCTGTCTAATGCCTCTGTAGCTCAATTCGGTACTCAGCGTCCACCTGTGTCCTCTTGTGCGTGTACCACCAGTGTTAAATAATTTGTCTTTATCTACCCTGTCAATTCCCCTGAGAACTTTGTGTGATCATGTCTTCCCTAACTCTTTCCTCGTAACTCATGCCTCTTAGATCTGAAAATAGTCAGTGGCATTCCAAAGTCTTATATTTGAGAAAATATTGGCCCTGTATGACTAACCATCGTGTGTGATGGAGATTTTAGCACCACGTAGCTAACTTTCTGACACTGTACCCCCCTTCACATAGTCTAGGGCAGCTCCACAAATGCACATGTACCTAAATGTGTTAATAAAAACAAATAAAAAATAATTGACAAAATATGGACTCCATGCTGGAGACGCATACTCGTGGATTGGTCTTACGTATGTGATTACAAGGTTCTAAATGATTCCTTATGCAAATTTCTAAAGGCAGTTCTGATATAAGCCAGCCTCACATACGCCGCTGATGATATTCTATTAATGTGGGCTTTAGGAGACAGGTTCAGCCTGATATCAACTCCTAGATCTTTCTCTCTGTCCGTTTCATAGAGGAATTCGTCTCCCATTCGGTACCTTGTACTGGACTAGACAAATGGAGGCCAGATACCTTGTGTCTGGCCTCCTGCTCTCTCTACCTAGCTTCATTTCTTTACAGTTACTTTAGTTAAACTCTAGTAGCCATTTGATGGACCATTCCTTCAGTTTGTCCAGGTCATCTTGTAGCCTCTTGCTATCTTCCTCGTTCTTAATCATCCTCATAATTTTCGCATCAGCAAACATTAAAAGGAGCGAGTCTATTCCCTCTGGGAGATCGTTTTCATATAAGAATAATGTTTTCATATATAAGGCATCCCTAATCAGGATAAGGATTAGGGATGGGACGGGAATTCAGCAGTAAAGATTTCTACTTTCTAATTGACCATTACATCATATTTGTACTTTGGTCCTCGTCGTTGCTATAAGTACTAACTAAACAGTAGGATGGGCTGCAGAATCAGGATAACACCAAGGACCGATCCCTGTGGGACTTCACAAGTGATGTCTCGCTACTTTGAGACCTCACCCCTCACAGTGACTCACTGTCTTCTGTTGCTCAGGTACTCCCTTATCCATTGGAAATCCTTCTCTTTCACTCCTGCCTGCATCTCCAGCTTGTACAATAGTCTCTTATGTGGTACTGTATCAAAGGCTTTCTGGCAATCCAAAAATATGCAGTCTGCCCACCCCTCTCTTTCTTGCCTAATTTGTGTCGCCTGGTCATAGAATTCTATTAATCCTGTGAGGCAAGATTTGCCATTCCTGAACCCATGCTGATGTGTTGCAAAGTTCTTTCCAGATTTTGTTTCGTACAATCTTCTCCGTCACCTTGCATGGCATGCAAGTTAGGGACAATGGTTTCTAGTTAAGTGCCTCCTGTCAGTCTTCCTTTTTGTCTAGCAGAATTACATTCAACCCGTCCTCTTAAAAATAACGTCACTTTTGGCTCGTATGCGCGGCGCTATGGCCAAATTTGGACGTAATTTGAAATGAAATCGACTCACAAAAGTGACGTTCTGCTCCGTTTTCTATTTGAGTCGTCCGGCGTACGCGCAGAGGTTATAAGAGGACACTTTAAATTAACGTTTTTCATAACGTTTTAAAACTTTATGAGAATTTCCTGCCCACCTAACCTATCAGAGGACCCTTAACTTACTGTTGTTGAAAAAAAAAATCCCAAATTTATTTTCATTTTTTTTTTCATTTTCAAATTACGTCCAAATTCGGCCATACGGGCAAACGGCCAAAAGCGACGTTATTTTTAAGAGGACAGGTTGTTACATTAGCCATCTTCCCAATTTTTTACAGTTCTCCTGTTACAGTCACTTGTTATACAGCATTTTGTTTTCTACCACAGACGTGGCCACACATTTACAAATAGAAGTGTACAAGTGGATGAATGGACATAACAAAAGGGATGTTAATATTATTAAAAGTATCAACACAAAATAGAACACGAGAAATGGGTATAAATTGGATAAGTTTAGATTTAGGAAAGACCTGGGTAAATACTGGTTCGATAACAGGGTTGTTGATTTTTGGAACCAATTACCGCGTAACATAATAGAAGTAGGATTTCTTGATTGTTTCAAGCGCAGGTTAGACATGTATATGAATAAGATTAGGAGGATATATATAAATAGGAGCTGCCTCATTTGGACCTTCTGCAGTTACCTTCATTCTTATGTTCTTACGTTCAATGCTAGTTAGCAAATATACATTTTCTTCTGTCCTCCATGGACAGTGTGAGCTGTCATCCATTTGTAAACATTTAGTTCAGTGATTTATTGAACAGTCAACCACAGAAGGTGATTGTAGTGCGTTTAAAGTGCTAACCTAACCTAACCTAACCTACATACAAAAGTACACAGATTTACGTCTGTCCTACATAAACAGAGTTCGAGGTATTTTTTACATAGTGTCATTAATGTGCGTTTACAAAGCTGTGAAATGCAATTATGACCAGCTTTCACATATCCTGTATACACACACACACACACACACATATATATATATATATATATATATATATATATATATATATATATATATATATGTCGTACCTAGTAGCCAGAACGCACTTCTCAGCCTACTATGCAAGGAACGATTTGCCTAATAAGCCAAGTTTTCCTGAATTAATATATTTTCTCTAATTTTTTTCTTATGAAATGATAAAGCTACCTATTTCACTATGTATGAGGTCAATATTTTTTTATTGGAGTTAAAATTAACGTAGATATATGACCAAACCTAACCAACCCTACCTAACCTATCTTTAGAGGTTAGGTTCGGTTAGGTAGCCAAAAAGTTAGGTTAGGTTAGGTTAGGTAGGTTAGGTAGCCGAAAAAACATAAATTCATGAAAACTTGGCTTATTAGGCAAATCGGGCCTTGCAAAGTAGGCTGAGAAGTGCGTTCTGGCTACTAGGTACGACATATATATATATATTACTGCAAATTCTGTATTGATTATTTTCTTGTTTAGGGCTTCTATTCCTCTGACTAGTGCTCTAGCATCTTAGTTTAGTTGGAAGAAGAGTTCTCCAAAGGTCATCTTCGTTCGAGGTGAAGAAAAAAGAAAAAAATAACTAGAATGTATTACATTTATTAAAAAATTTACACAACGTTACGAACCTACATAGTTCGTTCTCAAGTGATAAGAAAATACAAGGTGTTAGATTTATATCAGTAAGGGGTCAGGTGAAGACAACTATATCTATACAAATGGGACAAGAATTAAGTGAGAGGTAAGGTGTAAAAGAAAAAAAGGAGAAAATGGGGGACGAAGCACACACAAAGATTAATAAAGTGTAATGATAACCAGACCACACACTAGAAATTGAAGAGACGACGACGTTTCGGTCCGTCCTGGACCATTCTCAAGTCGATTGTTAATAAAGTGTAGTTGGCCTAGTATATTGAGCACATATATATATATATATATATATATATATATATATATATATATATATATATATATATATATATATATATATGTCGTACCTAGTAGCCAGAACTCACTTCTCAGCCTACTATGCAAGGCCCGATTTGCCTAATAAGCCAAGTTTTCATGAATTAATTGTTTTTCGACTACCTAACCTACCTAACCTAACCTAACCTAAGTTTTTCAGCTACATAACCCAACCTAACCTATAGAGATAGGGTAGGTTAGGTTAGGTAGGGTTGGTTAGGTTCGGTCATATATCTACGTTAATTTTAGCTCCAATGAAAAAAAATTGACCTCATACATAATGAAATGGGTAGCTTTATCATTTCAAAAGAAAAAAATTAGAGAAAATATATTAATTCATGAAAACTTGGCTTATTAGGCAAATCGGGCCATGCATAGTAGGCTGAGAAGTGAGTTCTGGCTACTAGGTACGACATATATATATATATATATATGCTCAACTGGTATGTTATATAATATATATAATCTTACACACACACACACATCTGCATTTATGCCTCACTTTGTTTGACAAGGTAAGAAACTGCTATAGAAACTTGTGTATTATTAACCACGTAACCACTGAAGGTGATTAAGATGCTTCCACAAGCTCAGGTTATAGTTACATCACATACAATGTGTAACCGATGCAGTACATATACTGGATTTGTACCATAGATTGACTATCATAAAGTGTTCCAGTATTCATATTAGTCTTTACAGAGTTTAGCATATCTCAGCCCAGGTGGGCGAAAGTCTGTCAATATGGGACATTCTACAATATAATTCAAGGTAGTGCATGTTTTCTCTTTCACAAAGTTGACACATTGTGTACTCGACATTTGGGTTTTGAGAGAGCTGCCAGATAGGTCTATATCCCAGGTGTATTCTGGTCACTAGTAGTAGGCATCCATCAGTGAGATACCATCTAAGCCAACAGCCTTTATAACATCCAACTCAAGCAATGCTTCCTTACCTCGCCTCTGGTAATCTCAATCTCCTCCAGTGGTGCCTGGTTAGATATTCCCTCTTGTAGTTCAGGAACTTCTCCTTGCTCTAACGTGAAGACCTCCAGGAATTTCGTGCTAGGTTCCTCTCACACTTATCATTTGTAGTGAACCTGTTTGCCCCTATCCTTAGTTTCATTACCTGTTCCTTCACTGTTGTTTTCTTTCTGATGTGGATGCGAAGAAATTTGGGTTGAGTCTTTGCTTTATTTGCTATGCTATTTTCGTACTGTCTCTCTGCCTCCCCTCTCACCCTGAGGAACTCATTCCTGGCGCTCTGGTGTCTTTCTCTGCTCTCTGGTGTCCTGTTATGTCCATAGTTTCTCATACCTTATACTTAGTTGTTTTGGCAGCTGACATCCCTCATTAAATTTTAACACTCGTATAAATATAAACTAATAATGTAACATTACAACTCATTTGTAACACCACCATACAGTACCACTAATGGTTACACTGGAACCAAAGGTACCCAAAAAAAGGAAATGCTACACAGGATTAACTACGCTGCCACCATCTGCCTTGTCCATTAACTATATCAAGCAACGAGGCAAGAAACATTGCTTGATTTGGAGAGTCCTTTCTTTCTTTAACTCATTAATTATGGGACGGTTGTTAGCAAACTATATCTAGAGGCTAAGAGAAATCAACAATTGACACAGACGGAAAGTTTAACACGAGTTTATTGAGAACAAAATTATGCTGTTCACCACTATAACACCTACTCTATCACTGGCCAGTAGTTAAGAAATTTAGACATGGAACAAAACCTCAGAGATCACACACATTACCTTAAGACCTCTGTCTCTCCCGGGCTGTGTCATGTTCTTCACAGACCCACTCTGCACCCTGGTGTCCGGCACTCTCCCTCTCCTAACTATCATACAGGGGTATATATACACATACAAAAGGGGGTGGGGGAGATTTGCTGTTGCTACCTACACCGAAGATGCAAGAGGTCGGGCCACACGTGCACAAACACTCAAGAATTTTTCCATTAAGCTTGTGTGACATTCACCATACACTCTTCAAGAGAGGAATTATTAATTACGTGTGTGACTGACCTCTGACCTGGCTAAAAGGGGGAGATCCATGGATGTTTACACATAAGATTCTAGGGTCTAATTCCATTACAATGTGTGACAAGAGAATCATGAAATATTACATACTTGAAACTAGCTGACTAAGACTAAGCCAGGATTTTTTAATCAACATACAAGATAATCCAGAGGTCATCTGGGCTGACCTCTTGGAGAAGGCTTCCCTGGGTGTGAACTCTAGGGAGGGTCATGGGTGTTACAAATCATGGAGGTTCCTCATTTGCGTTTCGTGTTTTTCCTTCTGGACTTGGACGAACTTGTCTGCTGCCTCCTGATACTTCTGCGTGATGTGGTCCATCATATCTTGTACGGTCTTTCCTCTGAGCTAGGTTTACCTAATAGAAAATTCTATTAATTATTTTCTTATCTCCTCGTAGTTTCCCTTTCAGTATGCCAGCCTTTTGTTTTCTGGTCCTTTCCTTGAGTAAGTTAACCCTACTTCTACCAGAGACTCAAACATCAGTACACTGTGATCACTCTTTCCCAGGGGGTTCCAAGTTGGAGTTCCTTTATGTATGAATAGTTCAAAGTGAATACCAGGTCAAGTCTCGCTGGTTCGTCATTACCTCGCATTCTTGTGGCTCCCTTGACATGCTGCCTTAAAATATTTCTTGTTGCCACGTCCAATAGTTTAGTTCCCCATGTTGCTGCAACCCCATGTGGTTCTTTCCTCTCCCAATCAATATTTCTGTGGTTGAAGTCTCCTGATTATTGTATTAACTGCCAATTTGTTGTTGTGTGTGTGTGTGTGTGTGTGTGTGTGTGTGTGTGTGTTTACTCACCTAGTAGTGCTTGTAGGGGTTGAGCTTCGGCTCTTTGGTCCCGCCTCTTAACTGTCAATCTACTGGTGTACAGGTTCCTGAGCCTGTTGAGCTCTATCATATCTACATTTGAAACTGTGTATGGAGTCTGCCTCCACCACATCACTGCCTAATGCAATACATTTATTGATGACACTGAAAATGTTATTTCTAATGTCTTTGTGGCTTATTTGGGAACTCGGCTCCCACCTGTGTTCCCTTGTGGAGTACCACCCGTGTTAAATAATCCATCCTTGTGTACCCTGTCAATTCCTTTAAGAATTTTGTATATGGTGATCATGTCTCCCCGACCTCTTCTGTCTTCCAGCGACGTGGAGTGCAATTTCCACAGTGTGTGTGTGTGTGGGGGGGGGGGGGGGAATTGAGAGCGTTTGTATGTGTGGGTGTGTGTGTTGTGGTGTGTATTTACCTAACTGTACTGACCTAGGTGGGCTTGCCGAGTCGAGCATCTAAGCTTAAGCCCCGCCTTTCGACACTCAATAGTTCAGTGCAGTATTCTTTTTCACTCTGGTTTTCCTATCATATTTACGAAAAAACTTAGTATCGATTTGGCAAGTTAGTCATGTCCGCTCTACTGTTCCTTTAGGTATCTTGCATGTCGTTATCATGTGTCCTGCACGTCCTCTACACTTCATTCACCCGGCCAACGGAGCCTCGAACCGCCGCCCATCAGAAGCTGGTAGATCGGCGGGTGAATGAAATATATATAGGTGTGTGTAGCGTGAAGAAGAGGGTGCCGCAGGAGGTACGAACCTGGGTGCCAGAAGGGTCGGCGAGTCGGGTGACTGTGGCACCCAGGGCGGACCTAGACGTTTAGTGGGAGGGGGGGAGGGGGGATTTGAATATTGCAAGGGTGGAGGTTAAGTCATCGACCGGGAGGCAGTGGGACACCCCGTCCGCGAGACGGGTTTTTACCCCCACGTCTACACTCCAGCGCCGCCGTAGGGCTGCAACCCGGCGCCTCGGTGCCACGCTGGAAGAGACCTTACTGTAGGGGGTGATAGTGGCGGCGAGGGAGGAGGCCCCGGAGTGGCTTGGGTCGCTGCTGCTGGAGGAGAGCATAATGTGGTGGCTGCAGCAACTTGTCTGGCCGCAGTCCGCGCCACACTCCTCCTTATGCCTCGGGGCCACAAGGTTGTTTCTTCCCCGTCTAGCTGCCTCTTACACATGCCACGTAGTAATGACCCTTAAACCCTTGCGGCGGAAGAGCGATAATTCCTTGTAGTAATGGCTTTCATCGCCGTCTGAGTATACTTGCACGGGATTGTGACCCTTGTGCTGTGAGTGCACACGGATGGTAATCCCTTGCAGTAAGGGCCGCCAGCGCCATCTAGGGACGGGAGTGAACCATTGTCAGCCTTCCGCCGTGGGGCCTTAAGGCTTGTGATCCCCTACAGGTGCGTCCAGCCCCACACATTTACGGGTGTGTTTGCAATTGCTGGTGCACGCTTGCCAGTGCTCACCCCTGCAAGCCTGCCTCCTCCTCCTCCTCCTCCTCCTCCTCCTCCTTGATCTCATCTTCATCTCCCCTCCTCCTTCTTTATCAGCTTCCATCTTACTCCTGGAGTACCTCTCTTCTCCCAGGTACTGATGGTACTCCCTGGAGTACCTCTCTTGTCCCAGGTACTGATGGTACTCCCTGGAGTACCTCTCTTCTCCCAGGTACTGATGTACTCCTGGAGTACCTCTCTTCTCCCAGGTACTGATGGTACTCCCTGGAGTACCTCTCTTCTCCCAGGTACTGATGGTACTCCTAGAGTACCTCTCCCAGGTACTGATGGTACTCCCTGGAGTACCTCTCTTCTCCCAGGTACTGTTGGTACTCCTGGAGTACCTCTCTTCTCCCAGGTACTGATGGTACTCCTAGAGTACCTCTCTTCTCCCAGGTACTGATGGTACTCCTAGAGTACCTCTCTTCTCACAGGTACTGATGGTACTCCCTGGAGTACCTCTCTTCTCCCAGGTACTGATGGTACTCCTAGAGTACCTCTCTTCTCCCAGGTACTGATGGTACTCCCTGGAGTACCTCTCTTCTCCCAGGTACTGTTGGTACTCCTGGAGTACCTCTCTTCTCCCAGGTACTGATGGTACTCCTAGAGTACCTCTCTTCTCCCAGGTACTGATGGTACCCCTAGAGTACCTCTCTTCTCCCAGGTACTGTTGGTACTCCTGGAGTACCTCTCTTCTCCCAGGTACTGATGGTACTCCTAGAGTACCTCTCTTCTCCCAGGTACTGATGGTACTCCTAGAGTACCTCTCTTCTCCCAGGTACTAATGGTACTCCCTGGAGAACCTCTCCCTCCCTCCTGGTTATGTTGCACTCGATCGAGCTTTTGTCTTCGTGTAATACAATGAATGTTGGGATTGCATCATTGTTATGAAGATCTTATAATGACATTATACATAGTGACTTGTGAGTTTCCCTCCATACACTCAGGACTCTAAATATCTTATCTTATTTCACACAACCTTTTGAATGGGTATATGAGCTGCCTCCTTCACTTCCGAAGACTCCTTGATGCTTATGTAAATGCTTTTACTAGAATGTTCACGTCTCTGGTCTGTGTGTGTCATAATGTTCACATCTCTGGTCTGCGTGTGTCATAATGTTCACATCTCTGGTCTGTGTGTGTCATAATGTTCACGTCTCTGGTCTGTGTGTGTCATAATGTTCACGTCTCTGGTCTGTGTGTGTCATAATGTTCACATCTCTGGTCTGCGTGTGTCATAATGTTCACATCTCTGGTCTGCGTGTGTCATAATGTTCACATCTCTGGTCTGTGTGTGTCATAATGTTCACATCTCTGGTCTGCGTGTGTCATAATGTTCACATCTCTGGTCTGTGTGTGTCATAATGTTCACGTCTCTGGTCTGTGTGTGTCATAATGTTCACGTCTCTGGTCTGTGTGTGTCATAATGTTCACGTCTCTGGTCTGTGTGTGTCATAATGTTCACATCTCTGGTCTGTGTGTCATAATGTTCACATCTCTGGTCTGTGTGTGTCATAATGTTCACATCTCTGGTCTGTGTGTGTCATAGTGTTCACATCTCTGGTCTGTGTGTGTCATAATGTTCACGTCTCTGGTCTGTGTGTGTCATAATGTTCACATCTCTGGTCTGTGTGTGTCATAATGTTCACATCTCTGGTCTGTGTGTGTCATAATGTTCACATCTCTGGTCTGTGTGTGTCATAATGTTCACATCTCTGGTCTGTGTGTGTCATAATGTTCACATCTCTGGTCTGTGTGTGTCATAATGTTCACATCTCTGGTCTGTGTGTGTCATAATGTTCACATCTCTGGTCTGTGTGTGTCATAATGTTCACATCTCTGGTCTGTGTGTGTCATAATGTTCACATCTCTGGTCTGTGTGTGTCATAATGTTCACATCTCTGGTCTGTGTGTGTCATAATGTTCACATCTCTGGTCTGTGTGTGTCATAATGTTCACATCTCTGGTCTGTGTGTGTCATAATGTTCACATCTCTGCTCTGTGTGTGTCATAATGTTCACATCTCTGGTCTGTGTGTGTCATAATGTTCACATCTCTGGTCTGTGTGTGTCATAATGTTCACGTCTCTGGTCTGTGTGTGTCATAATGTTCACATCTCTGGTCTGCGTGTGTCATAATGTTCACATCTCTGGTCTGCGTGTGTCATAATGTTCACATCTCTGGTCTGTGTGTGTCATAATGTTCACATCTCTGGTCTGCGTGTGTCATAATGTTCACATCTCTGGTCTGTGTGTGTCATAATGTTCACATCTCTGGTCTGCGTGTCATAATGTTCACATCTCTGGTCTGCGTGTGTCATAGTGTTCACATCTCTGGTCTGTGTGTGTCATAATGTTCACGTCTCTGGTCTGCGTGTGTCATAGTGTTCACATCTCTGGTCTGTGTGTGTCATAATGTTCACGTCTCTGGTCTGCGTGTGTCATAATGTTCACGTCTCTGGTCTGTGTGTGTCATAATGTTCACGTCTCTGGTCTGTGTGTGTCATAATGTTCACGTCTCTGGTCTGTGTGTGTCATACTAATGCAAACGTTTGTGGCAGCCTTCTAAAAACTAGAGTATCTAATACACAATGTGTCAACTTTGTGAAAGCGAAAACATGCACTCCCTTGAACATTATATTGTAGAATGTCCCATATTGACTGACTTTCACCCACCTGGGTTGAGATATGCTGAACTCTGTAAATGCTATATGAATACTGGAACACTTGATGATATACTGGACCTGTTGCCATGATGTACTGGACCTCTCCTCAATATTTATTTTGTATTGCATTACATATTGCAGGAAATATGTAATGTGATCTAATTGCAAATTGAACATGTAGAAGCACTTGAATTACCATGTGTGGTTGTGTTCAATAATTCACTTTGCACTGTAGCAACTCTCATACCCTGTGAGTGTACCGCAGACGAAGTGTACCGCAGACGAAGTGTACCGCAGACGAAAATGTTGTTATTATTATTAACATCTTTATTGACAAAATTAATTACAATTTTGCCTAATCTGAGGACTTCGATTAAGTCTTATTAAAGTGAGGATAATGCTGGTATTCACTGTCACGCAGGACAGAGGGTCATACATAAGACAAAATGTTACATGTGGGGTAATTTAATTTGTTATTGTAACAGTAATGCAGTCACCCTCTGTGGTTGAATGTTCAGTTGTCCGCGAAACTCCATGTAGTATTCCTCTTTGGACTGTCATACTGAAATGCTGAACCGGGGAAACTGGCTGCTCTTTGGTCTCTTGATAGTTTCAAAGAACCTACAACCCAATTGTTTGACAGAACTCTTTGCCCAGCTGCCCTTTACAGGCTAAGGGGTCTCGACCATGTTCAGCATCAGTTGGAATCGAACCACGACAAGAATTGTGGCACCTGTTGTTCAAGGCGCGATATTACATGAATTATGGGTACTTAATAAGCCCCTTCACTCTACTGACCATGGCTCACTTGGAATTATAATAGAAATGCCTGATCTTAACATGCGTAAGTTAGGACAAATAAGTGATCTAACTTAAAAATGGTTGAGCATTAGCTCCCACGCCCCACCTTTTAAACAACAGGTTCGTATTGAATTTGCCCATACACATCTCCGACTGATCTGTGTGAGTCCAGCTTCCAGGCACAGGTTCCAGGCCGACCGTTGTACATGTTGAGTCTGGTCTTACTGCTCAGTGTGTGGTGAGTGTGTGAGGTTGGCGACAAACACAAGTGCATGAGAAGAACCGAGTGTGCATGAGAGTGCAGGGGCGGGATTGCCATGTGTGGTGGACCTCGCTGACAGGTGAACGGAAGCCACAAGGGTGGTCCTGTGTACACCTGGATGACTCACTGTCTAGCAATCTCACCTTCATTCCTTCAAGAATTTGTGTTTTGTTATGATTGTCTTAGCACGGAATGGTATGTGACTCTTGAGACATGGTGTGCACGGTGGTGTTGAGCACTGCTACTGTCTCCTGTGCAGGTAACCTGTGTGCGTAACGTCACCTTAGATGTGTCTATATGGACCATTGGTGGTCTTAAACACACACCCAAGTGTACGTTTGTCTCTTGAGAGTTGGGAACAGGTGCATGTGTGTGTGTACGCGCCTACTTGAGCTTGTAGGGTCCAGTATCAGCTCTTAAGCCCCGCCTTTCGATCATCATTGTTCAATACATTCTCTTGTGGCTGGTTTTTGTGATATTTACATGTAGAACTGTGTATGTAGTTGGCTTCCACAAAGTCCTCGTCCACTACGGTCCACTTATACACCACTCTTACACTAAGAAACTTCTGGGTTTCCTAACACCAATTATGTCCTCTCGTTCTTCTCTTTATTTCAATATTGGTTAAATATCTAATTTGTCAGTCCTTAATATTTTGTACATCGTTATCATATCTTCTCTACTCCTTTCCTCCAGTGTAGTGAGGTCCAGTTCCCTCAGTCTTTCTTCATAGCTCAGTCCCCCTTACTTCAGGAACAATGCTTGTTGCATATTTTTGGACCTTTTCTAGTTTTGTTCCTTTCATCCTGTACCGTATTTGATGTCTTCTTGCTCCAACTCCTGCCCTTATAACCTTACATTTGTTAGGGTTAAAGTCTGGCAGCCATTTCTGAGACGATCTCTGGAGATTGTCTAGTTCATTTGATAATTACTGGTAAACAATAAGGTCATACTACACAATATATACATACTACATACTAAACAATAGGGTCAAATTTTGGATTCTGTCGTAGTTTTGGATTGTCGTGTATGTGGATGAGATGAGAAGGGTGAGTAAGGTAGCTTAAAGAGGAAGGACGAGGAAGAGGAACACACACTCATACTGAAGAGCTTCCCAGTTACACGTCTCCATTCATTATGTAGTGTTGATATTGGTAAGATGTAGGGGGGGGGCGGAGTTTTTATACACGGGTATAAGGCTGTGAAGAGGGGTATAAGGCTTTGTTTAAGGATATGCTGTATTAATGGTCATATTTAAGGAGATATTATATGCTGTTGTAGAGGCTGCTACCATTGGCTAGGCTCGGGGTCCTTAGCCACATCGCTGACCAATAAGAACCTTCGTCGAGTTCTGCCCAATTACCAGTGATTGCTTGCACAGTCACTGGTGATAAGTGCTGCTACCAGTCTCCCAGTGCCAGCTGGCTGACTGACTGACAAACCCACTCCTTACCTGATAGACTGTCTGATAGACAAACTCGTTAGCTGACTACCTGACAGATATTCTATGATAGATTAACCGATAGACTGTTTCAGATGCGAGTCTAGGCATGAATGGTCACTAATGGAATGTTATTTTTGAGAAAGGCATAGTGAGCATGAGGGTGGTAATGGCTGAGCATCTTGTGTAGTGGGTGCCAACTTATGGTTGTCCATCAAGTTGGGCGAGGTGATGACCCTTGGGGACACTGGCCGTGGACATAACAGTGATGTCTGTGGTGCTGAAGGCTCTGGTGTATTGACCAACGAAGGTCAACACTGCCCATGAGTCTGCTCCCACTGTTCTCTATCTTGTTCAGAATTATATGAGTGATGACCACCACACCACTCATTAAACATTACTCTTAAGAGTCCGTTCTTGAGGTTAGTCTCTTAATTATCTCTTTCTAGTCTACTCTTTCTTAAGCTTGTCTCTTAAAGTCTCTTAATTTAGAATGGAGTCCGAGATATAAAGTGCTCGAAGCTTAGCCCAGGAGTCTCTTATACCCTACCTGGTTATAGCTCTCTCTCTCTCTCTCTCTCTCTCTCTCTCTCTCTCTCTCTCTCTCTCTCTCTCTCTCTCTCTCTCTCTCTCTCTCTGTCATTGTATATGCATCTTTGTTAGTTCCCTTTAAGTAGTTTCCTTTTCCCCCTTGATTTCTTCTCCTCCTCCTCCTAATCCTCCACATCCTTCTCCCCCCCCCCTCTCCTTTCTCACATTTTTATAATCTCTCCTCTCGACAAGTACTTCTTTACGTACCTCTAAAAAAATCCGTATATAATGATGTGGGTCACTCGCTTTGTCGTCTTGGTGATCGTCTCTCAATTAGAAAAAAAAAGATTATTGGTTCGTTTGGTGACATTTGAGGTGGGTAAGATAGTGGTATCCCTGTGGAGGTAACTAACATCGGAACTCTATTGGAAGATCGTAGCTTAATTTGTCTCTACAGCGCGCCGGCGTCCGGTCAAACAGATGACTTTTTTGTGTGTGTGTATTTTCTTCCTCTGGATATTGTTAGAGAGATGTTAGAGTCCCGGAGATGAATGGCTGGGATGGAAGATGCTGCTTTAATGATCTCCTGGTTTGGTTCCCTGTTGTCTGGTTACTACTGGTCTGTATGGGTGGTAGTCTATGAAGGTTTGTGTTTCCCTCGACTCTCTCTCTCTCTCTCTCTCTCTCTCTCTCTGTCTCTCATCCGCTCTCTCCTCTTCTCTCTCTCTTCTCCTCTCTCTCTCTCTCTCTCTATCTCTCTCTCTCTCTCTCTCTCTCTCACCCTCTCTCCTCCCTCTCTCCTCCCTCTCTCTCTCCTCTCGTTCAGTCTCAAAGTGTGGTGGAAGACACCTGCCTCTAGTCCGGACCTTAGGATTAGTAGAGTAAGTATTAGTAGTATTTAGTAGAGTAAGTTTAGAGTAAGTATTCCAAATATGTGAGGCGTGTTCGTGACTGTAGCAAGGTTGTAATCCCCCCATAGACACCCACAAGGTTAATGAGGTCATTGTTGTTCATCCTGCGACTCTAACAAGCATATTAGTTGCGTCGAGACAATATAGTCGCTGTTGTCTCAATACAATGTCTTCAGAATGGAAATAGATCGAGGTTAAAAAATGAAGATTGTTTGAAATGATTTATCAAAAAAATTATTGAATAGATTGCTAAAACTGAAGATTTCTTAAATAGACTGATACTAAAAACATTAATATATAAGTACGTGGAAGTAGGCTGTGCTGGTATGTAGCCAGCTGGTATGTAGCCAGCTGGTATGTAGCCAGCTGGTATGTAGCCAGCTGGTGTGGCCAGCTGGTATGTAGCCAGCTGGTGTAGCCAGCTGGTATGTAGCCAGCTGGTGTAGCCAGCTGGTGTAGCCAGCTGGTATGTAGCCAGCTGGTATGTAGCCAGCTGGTGTAGCCAGCTGGTATGTAGCCAGCTGGTATGTAGCCAGCTGGTATGTAGCCAGCTGGTATGTAGCCAGCTGGTGTAGCCAGCTGGTATGTAGCCAGCTGGTATGTAGCCAGCTGGTGTAGCCAGCTGGTATGTAGCCAGCTGGTATGTAGCCAGCTGGTATGTAGCCAGCTGGTATGTAGCCAGCTGGTATGTAGCCAGCTGGTGTAGCCAGCTGGTATGTAGCCAGCTGGTATGTAGCCAGCTGGTATGTAGCCAGCTGGTATGTAGCCAGTGGTGTAGCCAGCTGGTATGTAGCCAGCTGGTATGTACCAGCTGGATGTAGCCAGCTGGTATGTAGCCAGCTGGTATGTAGCCAGCTGGTATGTAGCCAGCTGGTATGTAGCCAGCTGGTGTAGCCAGCTGGTATGTAGCCAGCTGGTATGTAGCCAGCTGGTATGTAGCCAGCTGGTATGTAGCCAGCTGGTATGTAGC
>NW_025573878.1:0-18236 GCF_020424385.1 Procambarus clarkii | reverse complement strand
TCCGTGGTCTCAATTCTCACACGCCACTAAGTCGGGCATGGAAGGATATCAACAAGATCAAAGGGAAAAATGCTGCAGAGATCTCGTACCCTAATCCTCTGCACAGAGCAAATGAGCTTGTTGATGCTTGGGCCACGACTTCCAGCTTTGACAGTCTTCCTCTAACCCTCACAGAATGAATTAAATGATAGATATACTGATAGGGCAAGGTTCCTTGACTTTATGCGTCATCAAGAGGATGACTGTGACATGCTTTTTACTGAATACAAACTAGATTCTGCTCTACATAAAGGCAAAGCTACATCACCCGGGGAGGATGGAGTTACTTACGGCATACTGCTTATGCTTCTGCTAGTTCCAGGGAATACCTTTCTTCAATTGTATAATATGAGCTATGTAACTGGGGAGCTTCCTAAGTCATGGACCAACAGTGTTATTATTCCCATTCCTAAACCTCACCAGCCGAGTGCTTTATGCCCAGTCTCCCTCACTAGTTTGTCTCTATAAGTGTCTTGAGAAGATGGTTCTCAACCGTCTCCTTTACAAAATTAATAATATGTTGTCTCCCCAGATATATGGCTTTATGCATGGAAAGAGTGTACATCACTGTATTACCACATTCCTCACCCTGCATACTGATAGGTCATATACCACTTTCCTAGATCTTAAGTCAGCCTTTGACATTGCTAACCCACACGTCATTATGAGAGAACTTGCTAAAATGAATGTTGGAATGTTAATGTTAAAAATTGTTCAAACTGAAATAATTATAACACTGTACGGTACAGTTGTGTTTAATTATGTTTTGCGATTCCTATGGAAAAGGTATTTGTGCACCAAGTACTACTAGGTCATTATGAGATATGCTGAATGTTGTCAATATACCATCTGAATACGCCTCACTTTGCGTTAATCATTGGACGTCCTAATGATTAAGGTCCCCAAAAGGACTTAATCAGACCTCAGTGGATAATTTTACTCTCTCTCTCTCTCTCTCAGAGCATCCCCTTATGTGTTTGTATGTGGGTGCTGAAGTTCAGTCTCTTGTCTATGTATAGGTGAAGGAACTTTCCATAATTGTTATTGCTAATGTATACTTGTAATACTGGGTATACATCCGGTGTTCTTACCCTCGACCGCGGCGAGGGTAAGCCGTGGCCGTATGGTCTGAAACCCACAAATATTTACAATGGGGGGTGGGGGGGGGATAACATTTCCTCTTCAAGCACACGCACACAAATGAACTATGTTACTTAACTGGAAGCACTCGTACAACATAATTTACACGATTTCTCAGGATAGTTATACTTCTTACCAGCATATATACAGTATAGTACCTAGGAGGTTCTCTTCAATGATATCTAAGATAATTAAAAGAACCCAAGCAAACCACTGTGGAAATGTGCAGGACAAACATATCAATTGTGACACTAGCTCTCCACTTATGGCATTTGCTTAATTTAGAAACTGTACTTGTGGTCGATCTCGAACCCATGTTGTTGATGTGACGATGTGTTATGAATTTTGTGGCTAGCTCCTCAAGATTGTAACTTGCTTAGATAAATAAATTGTGTGTTCAGTCCCTGAACCCATTATGTGATAAATTAACTAAACTAAAAACTATAGTCTGGCGACGAAGCCTGAACTGCATAATGTAAATAGGGATTAACCAGAAAAAGATATAGGTGAAGAATAACATCAGGTAACTGCGTTAATTACAATATTAGATCAAACTAACATTGATTTTCAAAAGGTTGTATATTTTCCATCAATGGAGAGCATCAGCCAAGAAGCCTTCTTTAAAATATGAATATCTTTCCTCACCCAATAAGATCTAATCTCTGAATAAAACGCAAAAAACGACTTGATTGTAACCTATCCACCGCTGCCCATTGGATGGGGGAGAGGGGGTTATGTGTAGGATAAACAAATCAATTGTGACACTAGCCCTCCATATGTCAGTTGCTTAAATTATAAACTGTACTTGTGGTCGGTCTCGAGCCCATTGTTGATTTGACAATGTGCATTGACTTTTGTAACTAGCTTATCAAGATTATAACTTCCTTGGCTATATGAATTGTGGGGCTCAGTCCCATTATGCGCCTCAGAGCCCATTATGCGCCTCTGTAACACTCCACTATCGCCCATAGGATGGGTATGGGGTGCATAATAAATGAACTAAAATAAGCTCTGCCTTTTTGATAACATATACAATTATAAGCTTTATTTGTGAATCTCAATTAATTAAGCAATATATCACAGATCCTGTAGGGTTCGGTGAGATGAGCGAAGAGACATGGGAGATTTCACATAAGTACAGTACATGGTAGTTTAAGTAGCGAACGCATGTCAACGAATAACAAGTATATATAACAACACTATTGTCCTATGAAGTCGATTTAACTTCCAAACATATATTTTTTTAATAAATGTTAAATGTTTTCTGGCTAGCTATGTTAGATTTTATTAAAAATACGTATTCTACTTGTTAACATTATAATTTAAATTTGTGATAATTTGTGCAGAGAAGTGCGACAACTGGATATGCCAACAAACACTTTCCAAACAACGATATATCTTGGATAAGTCGTTCCACAACATTGACGCTTGGACCGTCGACTTCCTTTGATGCTACTTATTTACTTATTTCATAATGAAATTATATTAGTTTGGAGTAAATATATGTTTTCTCATGTTCTGCATTCAGCACCCACATTATAGTAAATATACCATATTACTTCATTACTTAAATAATGCTAGGAGGGTTTGAGTAGCTTTGGGTCTTTAGTGGACAGAATCTCCAATAGATGGGGCGAGAGTCGCTCCCTCTCTCTCTCGCCCGAGCAAGAGTCGAAACTTAATTTAAAATTGATATATCTTTGTTCTCGAACATGATATATTCATTTGGTGAAATCATAATAATGTTCATATCTCGGTATTTCTGGAGGCATATAAGATTTTAGGCTTTATTAGCGTATCTTTGATAATTATACAATATATCGGCAAGTGCGTAGGCGTCTGCACTCCATGCCCGACAAGCTACTGAGCGCTACTATAAAAACATATGTATCTTCACTTGAGCTATAAATATGTCTATTGTAATGTATTGAAAATGAAGCTCTTATTTCTATCTTGCTTAAGACATATAAAACATTTGTGTTTATTAACGAATTTACGTGAAATAAACATTGATCTGAGAGAGAGTTGCTCTGTCGTTCAGTCTGTACGGGGTGGGAGCTCCGTAATTTTTAAAATACATATATCTTCATTAGAACTTTAAATATGTCTATGGTAAAGTGTTTAAAGTGAAGCTTATATGTCTGCCTTTCTTGAGACATATAAAACATATATGTTTATTAACGAATTCACGTGAAATAAACATTGTTCTGAGAGAGAGTTGCTCGGTCGATCAATCTGTCCGGGGTTAAAGCTCGGCTATTATAAAAGTACACGTATCTTCGCTTTAAATTTAAATATGCCCATGGTAAGGTATTTAGAATGAAGCTTATATTTCTATCTTTCTTGTGACATATAAAACTCTTACGTTTATTAAGGAATCTGTGTGAAATAGGCATGGTTCTGAGATGAATGCTGCGGTTTTCGAGCTCGACGCTCGGCAATGGACGCCTTAAACATCCAGTGGGTGTTATTGGACCCTATACCCATTTTATTTGTGGTTGGAGCCCCATACCCATTCTATGGGTGGTTGGAGCCCCATGCCCATCCTGTGGGTTGTAGTGAACGCCATACTCATCCTGTGGGTGGTATTGGACCCCATACCCTTCCTGTGGGTGGATGTGATCCCCATACTCATCCTGTGGGTGGATGTGACCCTCATACCCATCCTGTGGGTGGTACTGGACCCCTTTCCCACCTAACAGGCGGTAGGTGACAATATACCCATCCTAGCTATAGTTGGTATAGTAGACACAATACCGTCCTGTTTGCAGTAGTTTACCCCATAGTTTATCTTCACTTGTGGTTTATGCAAGTATAGGCTTATAAGCTGGACACGAGTTCTCTCACATTGACAGTGGCTTGACGAAAAATGCAGACTGACCCCTCACTCATCTGGTGCCTTCGGGAGGTAGAGATGTTTGAGATATATATCTCGAACTATCTACTTCTTTTGTAAGGTCTGATGGCGTAGTGGGTTAAAGCATACTAGTTATGCCAGCTACTGGAAGGTAGTTGTGCTTTCTGGGTTCGAGTCCCACTGGTGGGTGTTGTCCAAAGATTGTTTATCTTCACTTGTGGTTTATGCAAGTATAGGCTTATAAGCTGGACACGAGTTCTCTCACATTGACAGTGGCTTGACGAAAAATGCAGACTGACCCCTCACTCATCTGGTGCCTTCGGGAGGTAGAGATGTTTGAGATATATATCTCGAACTATCTACTTCTTTTGTAAGGTCTGATGGCGTAGTGGGTTAAAGCATACTAGTTATGCCAGCTACTGGAAGGTAGTTGTGCTTTCTGGGTTCGAGTCCCACTGGTGGGTGTTGTCCAAAGATTGTTTATCTTCACTTGTGGTTTATGCAAGTATAGGCTTATAAGCTGGACACGAGTTCTCTCACATTGACAGTGGCTTGACGAAAAATGCAGACTGACCCCTCACTCATCTGGTGCCTTCGGGAGGTAGAGATGTTTGAGATATATATCTCGAACTATCTACTTCTTTTGTAAGGTCTGATGGCGTAGTGGGTTAAAGCATACTAGTTATGCCAGCTACTGGAAGGTAGTTGTGCTTTCTGGGTTCGAGTCCCACTGGTGGGTGTTGTCCAAAGATTGTTTATCTTCACTTGTGGTTTATGCAAGTATAGGCTTATAAGCTGGACATGAGTTCTCTCACATTGACAGTGGCTTGACGAAAAATGCAGACTGACCCCTCACTCATCTGGTGCCTTCGGGAGGTAGAGATGTTTGAGATATATATCTCGAACTATCTACTTCTTTTGTAAGGTCTGATGGCGTAGTGGGTTAAAGCATACTAGTTATGCCAGCTACTGGAAGGTAGTTGTGCTTTCTGGGTTCGAGTCCCACTGGTGGGTGTTGTCCAAAGATTGTTTATCTTCACTTGTGGTTTATGCAAGTATAGGCTTATAAGCTGGACACGAGTTCTCTCACATTGACAGTGGCTTGACGAAAAATGCAGACTGACCCCTCACTCATCTGGTGCCTTCGGGAGGTAGAGATGTTTGAGATATATATCTCGAACTATCTACTTCTTTTGTAAGGTCTGATGGCGTAGTGGGTTAAAGCATACTAGTTATGCCAGCTATTGGAAGGTAGTTGTGCTTTCTGGGTTCGAGTCCCACTGGTGGGTGTTGTCCAAAGATTGTTTATCTTCACTTGTGGTTTATGCAAGTATAGGCTTATAAGCTGGACACGAGTTCTCTCACATTGACAGTGGCTTGACGAAAAATGCAGACTGACCCCTCACTCATCTGGTGCCTTCGGGAGGTAGAGATGTTTGAGATATATATCTCGAACTATCTACTTCTTTTGTAAGGTCTGATGGCGTAGTGGGTTAAAGCATACTAGTTATGCCAGCTACTGGAAGGTAGTTGTGCTTTCTGGGTTCGAGTCCCACTGGTGGGTGTTGTCCAAAGATTGTTTATCTTCACTTGTGGTTTATGCAAGTATAGGCTTATAAGCTGGACACGAGTTCTCTCACATTGACAGTGGCTTGACGAAAAATGCAGACTGACCCCTCACTCATCTGGTGCCTTCGGGAGGTAGAGATGTTTGAGATATATATCTCGAACTATCTACTTCTTTTGTAAGGTCTGATGGCGTAGTGGGTTAAAGCATACTAGTTATGCCAGCTACTGGAAGGTAGTTGTGCTTTCTGGGTTCGAGTCCCACTGGTGGGTGTTGTCCAAAGATTGTTTATCTTCACTTGTGGTTTATGCAAGTATAGGCTTATAAGCTGGACACGAGTTCTCTCACATTGACAGTGGCATGACGAAAAATGCAGACTGACCCCTCACTCATCTGGTGCCTTCGGGAGGTAGAGATGTTTGAGATATATATCTCGAACTATCTACTTCTTTTGTAAGGTCTGATGGCGTAGTGGGTTAAAGCATACTAGTTATGCCAGCTACTGGAAGGTAGTTGTGCTTTCTGGGTTCGAGTCCCACTGGTGGGTGTTGTCCAAAGATTGTTTATCTTCACTTGTGGTTTATGCAAGTATAGGCTTATAAGCTGGACACGAGTTCTCTCACATTGACAGTGGCTTGACGAAAAATGCAGACTGACCCCTCACTCATCTGGTGCCTTCGGGAGGTAGAGATGTTTGAGATATATATCTCGAACTATCTACTTCTTTTGTAAGGTCTGATGGCGTAGTGGGTTAAAGCATACTAGTTATGCCAGCTACTGGAAGGTAGTTGTGCTTTCTGGGTTCGAGTCCCACTGGTGGGTGTTGTCCAAAGATTGTTTATCTTCACTTGTGGTTTATGCAAGTATAGGCTTATAAGCTGGACACGAGTTCTCTCACATTGACAGTGGCTTGACGAAAAATGCAGACTGACCCCTCACTCATCTGGTGCCTTCGGGAGGTAGAGATGTTTGAGATATATATCTCGAACTATCTACTTCTTTTGTAAGGTCTGATGGCGTAGTGGGTTAAAGCATACTAGTTATGCCAGCTACTGGAAGGGAGTTGTGCTTTCTGGGTTCGAGTCCCACTGGTGGGTGTTGTCCAAAGATTGTTTATCTTCACTTGTGGTTTATGCAAGTATAGGCTTATAAGCTGGACACGAGTTCTCTCACATTGACAGTGGCTTGACGAAAAATGCAGACTGACCCCTCACTCATCTGGTGCCTTCGGGAGGTAGAGATGTTTGAGATATATATCTCGAACTATCTACTTCTTTTGTAAGGTCTGATGGCGTAGTGGGTTAAAGCATACTAGTTATGCCAGCTACTGGAAGGTAGTTGTGCTTTCTGGGTTCGAGTCCCACTGGTGGGTGTTGTCCAAAGATTGTTTATCTTCACTTGTGGTTTATGCAAGTATAGGCTTATAAGCTGGACACGAGTTCTCTCACATTGACAGTGGCTTGACGAAAAATGCAGACTGACCCCTCACTCATCTGGTGCCTTCGGGAGGTAGAGATGTTTGAGATATATATCTCGAACTATCTACTTCTTTTGTAAGGTCTGATGGCGTAGTGGGTTAAAGCATACTAGTTATGCCAGCTACTGGAAGGTAGTTGTGCTTTCTGGGTTCGAGTCCCACTGGTGGGTGTTGTCCAAAGATTGTTTATCTTCACTTGTGGTTTATGCAAGTATAGGCTTATAAGCTGGACACGAGTTCTCTCACATTGACAGTGGCTTGACGAAAAATGCAGACTGACCCCTCACTCATCTGGTGCCTTCGGGAGGTAGAGATGTTTGAGATATATATCTCGAACTATCTACTTCTTTTGTAAGGTCTGATGGCGTAGTGGGTTAAAGCATACTAGTTATGCCAGCTACTGGAAGGTAGTTGTGCTTTCTGGGTTCGAGTCCCACTGGTGGGTGTTGTCCAAAGATTGTTTATCTTCACTTGTGGTTTATGCAAGTATAGGCTTATAAGCTGGACACGAGTTCTCTCACATTGACAGTGGCTTGACGAAAAATGCAGACTGACCCCTCACTCATCTGGTGCCTTCGGGAGGTAGAGATGTTTGAGATATATATCTCGAACTATCTACTTCTTTTGTAAGGTCTGATGGCGTAGTGGGTTAAAGCATACTAGTTATGCCAGCTACTGGAAGGTAGTTGTGCTTTCTGGGTTCGAGTCCCACTGGTGGGTGTTGTCCAAAGATTGTTTATCTTCACTTGTGGTTTATGCATGTATAGGCTTATAAGCTGGACACGAGTTCTCTCACATTGACAGTGGCTTGACGAAAAATGCAGACTGACCCCTCACTCATCTGGTGCCTTCGGGAGGTAGAGATGTTTGAGATATATATCTCGAACTATCTACTTCTTTTGTAAGGTCTGATGACGTAGTGGGTTAAAGCATACTAGTTATGCCAGCTACTGGAAGGTAGTTGTGCTTTCTGGGTTCGAGTCCCACTGGTGGGTGTTGTCCAAAGATTGTTTATCTTCACTTGTGGTTTATGCAAGTATAGGCTTATAAGCTGGACACGAGTTCTCTCACATTGACAGTGGCTTGACGAAAAATGCAGACTGACCCCTCACTCATCTGGTGCCTTCGGGAGGTAGAGATGTTTGAGATATATATCTCGAACTATCTACTTCTTTTGTAAGGTCTGATGGCGTAGTGGGTTAAAGCATACTAGTTATGCCAGCTACTGGAAGGTAGTTGTGCTTTCTGGGTTCGAGTCCCACTGGTGGGTGTTGTCCAAAGATTGTTTATCTTCACTTGTGGTTTATGCAAGTATAGGCTTATAAGCTGGACACGAGTTCTCTCACATTGACAGTGGCTTGACGAAAAATGCAGACTGACCCCTCACTCATCTGGTGCTTTCGGGAGGTAGAGATGTTTGAGATATATATCTCGAACTATCTACTTCTTTTGTAAGGTCTGATGGCGTAGTGGGTTAAAGCATACTAGTAATGCCAGCTACTGGAAGGTAGTTGTGCTTTCTGGGTTCGAGTCCCACTGGTGGGTGTTGTCCAAAGATTGTTTATCTTCACTTGTGGTTTATGCAAGTATAGGCTTATAAGCTGGACACGAGTTCTCTCACATTGACAGTGGCTTGACGAAAAATGCAGACTGACCCCTCACTCATCTGGTGCCTTCGGGAGGTAGAGATGTTTGAGATATATATCTCGAACTATCTACTTCTTTTGTAAGGTCTGATGGCGTAGTGGGTTAAAGCATACTAGTTATGCCAGCTACTGGAAGGTAGTTGTGCTTTCTGGGTTCGAGTCCCACTGGTGGGTGTTGTCCAAAGATTGTTTATCTTCACTTGTGGTTTATGCAAGTATAGGCTTATAAGCTGGACACGAGTTCTCTCACATTGACAGTGGCTTGACGAAAAATGCAGACTGACCCCTCACTCATCTGGTGCCTTCGGGAGGTAGAGATGTTTGAGATATATATCTCGAACTATCTACTTCTTTTGTAAGGTCTGATGGCGTAGTGGGTTAAAGCATACTAGTTATGCCAGCTACTGGAAGGTAGTTGTGCTTTCTGGGTTCGAGTCCCACTGGTGGGTGTTGTCCAAAGATTGTTTATCTTCACTTGTGGTTTATGCAAGTATAGGCTTATAAGCTGGACACGAGTTCTCTCACATTGACAGTGGCTTGACGAAAAATGCAGACTGACCCCTCACTCATCTGGTGCCTTCAGGAGGTAGAGATGTTTGAGATATATATCTCGAACTATCTACTTCTTTTGTAAGGTCTGATGGCGTAGTGGGTTAAAGCATACTAGTTATGCCAGCTACTGGAAGGTAGTTGTGCTTTCTGGGTTCGAGTCCCACTGGTGGGTGTTGTCCAAAGATTGTTTATCTTCACTTGTGGTTTATGCAAGTATAGGCTTATAAGCTGGACACGAGTTCTCTCACATTGACAGTGGCTTGACGAAAAATGCAGACTGACCCCTCACTCATCTGGTGCCTTCGGGAGGTAGAGATGTTTGAGATATATATCTCGAACTATCTACTTCTTTTGTAAGGTCTGATGGCGTAGTGGGTTAAAGCATACTAGTTATGCCAGCTACTGGAAGGTAGTTGTGCTTTCTGGGTTCGAGTCCCACTGGTGGGTGTTGTCCAAAGATTGTTTATCTTCACTTGTGGTTTATGCAAGTATAGGCTTATAAGCTGGACACGAGTTCTCTCACATTGACAGTGGCTTGACGAAAAATGCAGACTGACCCCTCACTCATCTGGTGCCTTCGGGAGGTAGAGATGTTTGAGATATATATCTCGAACTATCTACTTCTTTTGTAAGGTCTGATGACGTAGTGGGTTAAAGCATACTAGTTATGCCAGCTACTGGAAGGTAGTTGTGCTTTCTGGGTTCGAGTCCCACTGGTGGGTGTTGTCCAAAGATTGTTTATCTTCACTTGTGGTTTATGCAAGTATAGGCTTATAAGCTGGACACGAGTTCTCTCACATTGACAGTGGCTTGACGAAAAATGCAGACTGACCCCTCACTCATCTGGTGCCTTCGGGAGGTAGAGATGTTTGAGATATATATCTCGAACTATCTACTTCTTTTGTAAGGTCTGATGGCGTAGTGGGTTAAAGCATACTAGTTATGCCAGCTACTGGAAGGTAGTTGTGCTTTCTGGGTTCGAGTCCCACTGGTGGGTGTTGTCCAAAGATTGTTTATCTTCACTTGTGGTTTATGCAAGTATAGGCTTATAAGCTGGACACGAGTTCTCTCACATTGACAGTGGCTTGACGAAAAATGCAGACTGACCCCTCACTCATCTGGTGCCTTCGGGAGGTAGAGATGTTTGAGATATATATCTCGAACTATCTACTTCTTTTGTAAGGTCTGATGGCGTAGTGGGTTAAAGCATACTAGTTATGCCAGCTACTGGAAGGTAGTTGTGCTTTCTGGGTTCGAGTCCCACTGGTGGGTGTTGTCCAAAGATTGTTTATCTTCACTTGTGGTTTATGCAAGTATAGGCTTATAAGCTGGACACGAGTTCTCTCACATTGACAGTGGCTTGACGAAAAATGCAGACTGACCCCTCACTCATCTGGTGCCTTCGGGAGGTAGAGATGTTTGAGATATATATCTCGAACTATCTACTTCTTTTGTAAGGTCTGATGGCGTAGTGGGTTAAAGCATACTAGTTATGCCAGCTACTGGAAGGTAGTTGTGCTTTCTGGGTTCGAGTCCCACTGGTGGGTGTTGTCCAAAGATTGTTTATCTTCACTTGTGGTTTATGCAAGTATAGGCTTATAAGCTGGACACGAGTTCTCTCACATTGACAGTGGCTTGACGAAAAATGCAGACTGACCCCTCACTCATCTGGTGCCTTCGGGAGGTAGAGATGTTTGAGATATATATCTCGAACTATCTACTTCTTTTGTAAGGTCTGATGGCGTAGTGGGTTAAAGCATACTAGTTATGCCAGCTACTGGAAGGTAGTTGTGCTTTCTGGGTTCGAGTCCCACTGGTGGGTGTTGTCCAAAGATTGTTTATCTTCACTTGTGGTTTATGCAAGTATAGGCTTATAAGCTGGACACGAGTTCTCTCACATTGACAGTGGCTTGACGAAAAATGCAGACTGACCCCTCACTCATCTGGTGCCTTCGGGAGGTAGAGATGTTTGAGATATATATCTCGAACTATCTACTTCTTTTGTAAGGTCTGATGGCGTAGTGGGTTAAAGCATACTAGTTATGCCAGCTACTGGAAGGTAGTTGTGCTTTCTGGGTTCGAGTCCCACTGGTGGGTGTTGTCCAAAGATTGTATATATATATATATATATATATATATATATATATATATATATATATATATATATATATATATATATATATATATATATATATATATATATATATATATATTGTGACGGTTAATGTTGGTGGTGGTGCAGTCTGTAATGTCAGTCACAAAATATTTAAAAAGAAAAAAAGTTAAACTGCAAAAGGTGTCTTCACAGTGTGGTAAACTGTAGGATAAAGCAGAGGGGAAATAACATTTTAAAAAACTTTACTTTAAAAATAAAGTAAACAAATTACAAAAAATATCCAGGTTTGGCTTTAATACAAAATATGCAAAATCAAACAAGATGAATAATCAAATTTATGTTACATTAAGGTGCAAAATAATATTTGGTGCAGAATATCATGAGCTAGTCTACCTAAATCTGTTACCACACCGAGATGTGTCAACAGGTCTACTCAGGTGAGCACACAGGAGTAATCTGAATCTTGGAGAGTTTGGTAGCCCTATATATACAGAATATCGGCCATCCAGAAGGCGCTGATAGTCTTCTTTAACTAGGAACCGGCTCACTTGAAGTGCTTGTTTGGGAGGGCGTGGCCTCACAGGGACCCAGGTGTGAGGTGGGGGTGACGGGCCCTGGTAGTGGAGGGAGACTGGTGCTAGCGGTCTGGAAGTAGTTGTTGTTGTTGTTGTTGGCTGCAATTCTTTATTACATAGACGTGAATGAGTAGAATAGGCGATAATGGATTAGGCCGAATCTCTTCCTAGAGATTTTACCGTGACAGCTCTCCCCCGAAGCCTGCTCCTATTGCCTACTCGAGTGCATCGGAGTGTAGAATAGTAGAAGTGGATGAGTCCACCCCTTGGACTTTTGAAAGTGCGTCGGCGAAGACGTTGTTGGAGTCTTTGATGAAGTTGATGTTGAAGTTCTGTAGATACAGGGCCCAGTGAAGCAGATGTTGGTTGGAGAACTGGGTCTGCTGCAGAAGCTGCAGAAGATG
This sequence comes from Procambarus clarkii, assembly GCF_020424385.1. NCBI lineage: Eukaryota > Metazoa > Arthropoda > Malacostraca > Decapoda > Cambaridae > Procambarus > Procambarus clarkii. Next base: position 5,863 of record NW_025573878.1, on the reverse strand, counting down.
GTGCTTGAAGATGTTGAGGTAGCACTGAAGGACTCTGAGAAGTATGAATCTGCTGTAGAATCGAGCCTGCTGAATGGATCGACGAGAATGGTGATCAAAGAAGAGGGTGAGATTGTTCCTCTGATGCAATGCCCAGCGTAGCAAGTGCTGATTGGAGAACTGGACTAGCAGTAGGAACTGAAGGAGATTGTGATACATAATGTTCATATGAAGATGCAGGATTCAGCGAAGTTTGGAGAGCTGATCCTGACGGAGGGACCAAAGAATGTTGAAGTCCGAGGTGAGGTTGAAGTTGTAACCTAGTAGATTGGATGATATGTTGTGTTGCACGTCGGGCAGGATGTTGAGTGGCTCCCCTCTGATGACTGTAGCTATAGTTCATGATCCCATCTCGCGGTGGTGTGATGGTGTTCCTATCGCCAGGGTGGAAGACTGATGGTTTTCTAATACCTGGCAGGGCGAGAATGGAGTTAGTACTAGACAAAGATTTATGCCCTACAAATGCAATGGAAAGCAAGTTTGTCTTACAATATTTTAGATGAGGGCTGAGAAAGTTGTCTGGAGGAGCACGTTTATTTGGATTTGGTTCTTAGAGAGAAGGATCTTTCTTGGTGTTGGAATAGATCGAGAATTTAGAACCATTGTAGTCAGACCAAGTACAACGAGAAGGATTAGATAATACCTTGGTGATGTTGGTTGTCTTACTCAGATCGTTGGAGGTGTTATCACACTTGTTCTGACTTTCCTGACGGTGTCCGTACTGCGGGCACTGCTTCCCGAGGTGTTTCACAACATTAGCAGCCGTACTGTTCTGGACGGAAACTGCTGTAGAATACCTGATGGTAGAACACGGGATAGAACACAAAGGACCACTGCCGGAGCCTGTCTGGGACAAAGGCTCGTCATAGTGGTTGAGGTGGCTGAACGGCTCAGAAGACACTAGTACCTGTATTAGTGATGCCTTTAATAGAAGAGCGTTCGGCTTACCTGTCATCTGAGACATGTGACAATTTTTTACGAAGGTTTTGACATCTCGAATCATACTTGGCCAGTAGTAGTCCTGTTTCAGGGCCTTGTAGGTCTTGTAGAAGCCGTAGTGTGAGTGATATCCCCTGACCAGATGCAAGATATCTGATCGTAGGCTGTGGGGAACTACCAGTTGTTTGATGTTGGCCCGATCGTCGTTCACCTTCAATTTCCTGGTTCTATAATGCCGGTACAACACTATTTTCTACAAAGAAACCAGGGATAGAGTTAGGTTGGGTCTCAGCCTGTAAGAATAAAGATGTTAAGGAGGGATCCTCTCTCTGCCACTTACGGAACTCCAGCAATGTGAGATTCGGGGGGAGGCTCGGAGGATCTTGAGGAACAGCTGCAGCAGCTGGTTTCGGGCGAGCAGCTGTGGCCCGCTTCGTCACCATAACAGGAGGGAAGACGTCGTCAGAATCTCTTGATTGGACCTCTTCAACCAACTGCAAAACAGGATTTTCTACTGCCGTGTTACATACCTGGGGATCTTCCTTGATGATTACATTCGCAGGTTGTTGATCGTCTGCCAAATCGTTATCCAGGAGAAGTTGAACTTCTGACATGGGAAAAGGCTTTTCCCGGATGGCGACTTGAACTTCACCTTGCATAAACGGACAATCCAGGCGGACTCTGGCAAGTGGGTATGGTGTAGTAGCAGTTAGGTCCATGATGAGAACAGTTTCTCCAGTGTAGGTGACGTTGGGTACATCTGATTTCAGAAGAATGGACTGTAGAGCAGCTGTGTCCCCTCAAGATTTTCACTTTGAACCTTTCCTCCGAATCTCCACGGAGGGTAGAGACTGTTTCGGAGTACAAGTGTCTGTTGAAGAGAGAAAGATCAGTGGAAGAACCAAAAATATTCATTACAGGCTTAGGACTCTTGTGAATTTTAGGAGGTGGTGATTTGGGCTTATTTTCACTGCTGACCTTACAGTGGGGATTGGTACACTTTTCTATGGTATGCCCATAGTCTTTGCAATAATTGCAATACAACGAGGAGTTCACATTACTGGTACTCACTTTTTCAGGACTAAACCAGAAGTTCTTACTAGATGGCGGGTCGGCTGGTACTCTAAGAATAAGAGTGTAGGAGTCAGCCAATTGAACACACCTGGTAAGATCGTCTTCTTCCTTGTCGGCTAGGTAGAGACGTATTGAAGTAGATACACGCCTGAGGAATTCTTCCCCTAAGATGAGATTTACGAGATCTGTAAAGGTAGAGACTTTTGCAGCTTCCAGCCACTTCATAAATTATCTCTTCTTGTTATTTGCAAACTCTAGATAAGTGGTAGCACTTGTTTTAAGGTAATCCCTGAACTTACGTCTGCAGGTCTCGGTGGAGAGGAGGTAGGCATCGAGCACTGCTTGCTTCAGTACCTGGTAGTCGGTTTCAGACGCTATAGTACCGAGAGTCACTGCAGCTTTACCTGTTAAATGAGACCTGAGAAGCACAGACCACTGATCCTGAGACCAGCTAAGTTGGGTAGCTAGAGACTCAAATGAAGTAAAAAAGACATCTACTTCTGCCTCAACAAAAGATGGCATTAACTTAATTGCATGTGAAAGGTTAAAACGTACCGGAAGTTTAGCTTCAGGGGGCATTAGGTTGGTGTTGGAAAAGTTGTTCAATGTCAACCAATATTATTTGACTAGTTGTATATAAAAAGTGCTGAAATTGGCCCAAGTTTCAGTACTGCAGCGTAAATAGAAAGGGAGATTTTGTTGTTGTTTTTTGTTTTTTTCAACGTTTTTTACACATTTTCAGGTCTACACTTCAGAACACACGTTTCAGATATAATTATTCTGTGACAATTTTCTGACACATTAGCATATAATAAAGAACCCTTAGATATAGAATTTCCAAAACATCTTTAGTTTTCCTAATACAAATGTTCAAAGTTCCCCCCCAAAATTATGCAAATATGGCATGTTTATTGCTATTATAAAATCAATAAATGAACTTGGAGAAAAATGAAATCTCACCAATGTAGAGAGAAGCCCTCCACATATACTGTGTAAGTTTCATGTAAATTGAATAAAAAATGAATCAGTTTTGTAAACATTTGTGTCAATTGAAAAAAAATAATAAAGTCTAAGGTTCTAAAATCTGTGGCTGAGGTTGACATCAACCAATTTTCTCCAAAATTGGCATCCTTACAGATAGGCTTACGTACAATCAGGTGTGTAAATTTGATGCAAATCGTCCAAAAAAAAGTGAAAAAAAAATTGAAAAAAAAAAATACATTTTTTTTTTCTTAATTTTTTTCCAATTAAACTAATTATAATATTTGTTTAATATATGCTATTGTGATAGCAAAGAGTCATAGCGATGATTTCAGTTGACTTTTTTGATTGATAATCGATTTTGACCATTTTGGCATAATTTTCACAACTACTTCAATATTTTTTTTCTCCCTTCCTATTTATGCTACGATGCTGAAACTTGGACCAGATGAAACACTTTTCATATAAAACCTGTCAAAAAAGTTTGATTGAAATCGAACGAGTTTTCATTTATTGCATTTTTGGAACCTAATGCCCCCTTCAGCTTGTTGGCGCCGAGTGTGGCGTGTAGTTTCCAAGTCGAGTTCTTTTCTACGGTGGTCTAGAGCACTATCTGCTTGTTTCTTCTCATGTTCACGTTGTATCTCCAGCTCGCGTTCTCTTACGTCGAGCTGTTCCCTTTCACGCTCACGTTGGAATTCAACCTGTGCACGTTGTAGGGCAGCTAGTGCAATCTCATGCTCACGTTGTTTTTAAGCAAGCTAAAGTTGAAGTTCAGCTTCCCATTCCTTCCTCTCAAGAACTTCTCTCTGAAGAGCAGCTTGTTCCTTTTCAAATGCAGCTTGTTCTTTCAGACGTTCACGTTCGGCATTAGCGAGTTCTAGCTTCAATTTCATGGCTGCCAAGGCGTTCTTGTCTGCAATTAAGTAATGTTCATTAGATTCAGGAGTAATAGCATCATTGTCTAATAAATGGTCAAAGATGAGGTTGTGCAGATCAGTTTTAGTGGCTCCATGTGGGGCTGTAAGGTGATACTCATTTACTAGAGTCAGCATCTCCGCCTTGGTGGCACGAACTAGTGTGCTCACTTCATCGTTTGGATTCTGTCTAAATGTGGAAAGACAAAACATGGTGAATGATAGCAAATATAATGTTTTAAACTTAATATTCAAGGTTACAATCAAGATAAAAAATGAAACTAAGCGTTTCAAGAAAGTAGGGAATCTTGTACCCGGTTCTCTATATGACGAGGATAAGGGCAAGAGGGATCCTACTTTAATGTTGAGACAATTGTCTCGAAGGTAGTCCAGAAGATGTCGGGATTTCTTACCTTGTCTTTAATGACGTGAGCAAAGGTAAGAGGTTTCCTACAAAAAATAGATAGTACTTACAGAATTAACAATCTTTGTGCTCTGGAAATGAATGTTAGCTCCCTACCTGTGTAAATACCATATCTCTGACCGACGCGTAGGGGGGCGAAGTGTCAATAATGACGAGAACTGCTTGAAGGGGTCCCAACCTTACAGCATAGTCCGTGCGAGAGGAACTTTGGCCCTCTATATCCTCCTACGTTCGGGTTGCAATGATGTGGGCGTACTTGACCCGAAGACAAACCAAAGTACCAGGGTACCAAAGGGGGTGATCTGTCTGAATGAGAACTCTCCTGTAGGGACGAGAATAAGGTGGAAACACAGGATATAGCAAAGATTATGGAACAACCAATCACGAGTATGACTGTGGCCACAAGACACCACGTAATCCATAGTCATCCAACAATCATATAATGCTACATCTGGAAAGCAAACAGTATGAAGCACCATTAAAATTAGTCAAAGAATAAGAGTTCTGAAAAATTAAATTTGTAATAAAGCCAAGTACTGTTACCAAAATATTAAGTGAAGGATCTAGAAGCATTACCAGAGTGAGGCTCCTAGGACAATACCCCAATTTGTGATGGTAACGTTGGTGGTGGTGCAATCTGCAATGCCAGTCACAAAATATTTAAAAACAAAAAGAAAAAAAGTTAAACTGCAAAAGGTGTCCTCACAGTGTGGTAAACTGTAGGATAAAGCAGGGAGGAAAAACATTTAAAAATACTTTACTTTAAAAGTAAATTAAACAAATTACCAAAAATATCCAGGCTTGGCTTCAATACAAAATGTGCAAAACAAACAAGATGAATAATCAAATTTACGTTATGTTAAGATGCAAAATAATATATGGTGCAGAATATCATGAGCTAGTCTGACTAAATCTGTTACCACACCGAGATGTGTCAACAGGTCTACTCAGGTGAGCACACAGGAGTAATCTGAATCTTGGAGGGTTGATAGCCCTATATATACAGAATATCGGCTGGCCAGAGGGCGCTGATAGTCTTCTTTAACTAGGAACCGGCTCACTTGAAGTGCTTGTTTGGGAGGGCGTGGCCTCACAGGGACCCAGGTGTGAGGTGGGGGTGACGGGCCCTGGTAGTGGAGGGAGACTGGTGCTATTGTCTAGCGGTCTGGAAGTAGTTGTTGTTGTTGTTGTTGGCTGCAATTCTTTATTACATAGACGTGAATGAGTAGAATAGGTGATAATGGAGTAGGCCGAATCTCTTCCTAGAGATTTTACCATAACAATATATATATATATATAGGTTGTTTTGCCTGATATTCACTTAACCAACCTTGAGGACAGCACACTTCTAGGTGCTCCTCTTGGAGGGAATGCCATCAACGAGGTCCTTGGTAAGATCACTGACCTGAAGAGGATGGACGAGAGGATTGAAGACATCGATACTCATGATGCACTTTACCTCATCACCTGATGCTTATCCCTCCCCAGG
>NW_025573877.1:0-22459 GCF_020424385.1 Procambarus clarkii | reverse complement strand
TCAGGGTGATGATTCGCCTCTCCTTCAACGCCGGCTTCAACTTGCAATTGATGCCGTGTCGTCTTGGGCCACAGGTCATGGCTTCAAGTTCTCTACTTCTAAGACTTGTGCCATGACTTTTACGCGGAAACGGGTTGTTCTTCGTCCCTCTTTGTCACTTTATGGTCATCCCCTTGAATACAAAGATTCCGCGAAGCTTTTGGGGTTATTCCTTGACACTCGTTTGTCTTGGTCTCCCCATATCTCTTACCTCCGTGTTGAGTGCTCTAAGGCCCTTACCCTCCTTCGGGTCTTGTCCCATACTTCTTGGGGGGCAGATAGGCACACTCTCCTTGCTTTACATTCCTCTCTCGTCCTGTCTAAGCTCGATTATGGTTGCCCTGCTTACTCGTCTGCTTCTCCTTCTACTCTTCGCCGTCTTGATGCTTTGCACCATACTGGGTTGCGCCTCAGTTCTGGTGCCTTTCGTTCGACTCCCATCCTTAGCTTGTATGTTGACACTGGCTTCCTGTCTCTCCAGGACCGCCGTGATCGCTACTGTCTTCGCTATCTTGCGCGGTCCTTGCAACATCCTTCCTCTCGCCTCTGTCGTGCTTTAACTTTTACCCCTCCTGCGGTTCCTGTTCCTCTTCACCACCTCCTCTTTCTGTCCGGTTATCTCGCCTACAGGATTCTCTCTCCGTTCGTATTTCTGATGTTTCTCCTCGTGTTGTTCCTTCTTTGCCCCCGTGGAGGGTCCCTCTTCCGCGGTTTTGTACTTCCTTGACCCGTATCACTAAACGGAACTTTATGCTATTCTCTATGCTCTTCGTCTCCTGCTTTCTCGTTGTCAGTCTTCCTTTGTAGTTGTTGTTGACTCTCGGAGTGCCCTCATGGCTCTCGGGTCCTTTAATCCGGTTCATCCAGTAGTTGTCGAGATCCAGCATTGGCTGTTTCTCGTTCACAGTAAATTTAAGTCGGTTGAGTTTTGTTGGGTTCCCAGCCATATCTTGCTCTGGTTAGGCCCCATTTAGATTATACAGTTCAGTTTTGATCGCTGTACTATAGAATGGATATAAATTCACTTGAATGTGTCCAACGTAGGATGACAAAGTTAATTCCCAAAATTAGAAACCTGTCATATGAAGAAAGATTAACAAAGCTTAAATTGCATTAAATGGAAAGGTAAAGAGTTAGAGGTGACATGATAGAGGTTTACAAGTGGATGAATGGACATAACAGGTGGGATATTAATAGGGTATTAAAAGTATTAACACAAGACATAACACGAAAAATGGGTATAAATTGGATAAGTTTAGATTTAGAAAGACTTGGGTAAATACTGGTTCAGTAACAGGGTTGTTGATTTGTGGAACCCGTTGCCGCGTGGCGTGGAGGACGCGGGGTTTCTCGATTGTTTCAAACGTGGGTTGGACAAATATATGAGTGGGATTGGATGGTTATAAATAGGAGCTGCCTCATATGATCCCTTTCGCAATTCAACTTCTCAATCTCAACACCATCTAGCTCGTATCTTGTAACTCTATGATAATTACCTAGCCTCAGAACTTTACATTTATCAGCATTAAACTGCATCTGCCAATCTTTTGATCATTTCAAAACCCTATTTAGATCAACTTGAAGTGATAGTGAGTCTTCTTCCGTGTTAATTTCCCTACCGATTTTAGTACCATCGGTAAATTTGCAAATATTGCTGCTCAAACCTGAATCTAAATCATTTATATATATTATATAAACAACAGAGGTCACAGAACAGAGCCTTGAGGTACTCCACCTACAACTTTTGCCACTCTGACTTAACTCCATATATACTAACTCTTTGTTTCCTTTGATACAGCCATGCCTTAATCCAATTTAATATAGCATCCCCATTACCTTGGGCCTTTATCTTTTTAATCAGTCTTTCATGTGGCCCTGTATCAAAAGCTTTGCGAAAGTCTAGGTTCACAACATCACAAACTTTACCACTATTAACTGCTTCAACTAGGTTGGAATAAAATGAGCAGATTTGTTAAAAATGAACGGCAATTTGTAAACCAAAGTTGTGAAACATTGATGTTTTTCAAGATGAAGACGAATAGTATTTGCAATTATCAATTCAAGTAACTTCCCCATAAGAGACGCTAGGCAAATTGGTCGATATCTTGACACAAGTGATCTATCTCCTTTCTTAAAAACTGGTATTACATTAGTAACCTTCACGACTCTAGCACTATGCCTGACTCTAGTGATTTATTAAATATGGTAGACAGTGGCTTGCAAAGCTCCTCTTTGCATTCCTTAAGCATCCAGGCAAACACTTCGTCTGGCCCTGGAGATTTGTTTGGATTGAGTTTCACTATTTGTTTAATAACATCCTCCCTGGTAACTGCTAAACTAGTCAACCTGTTCTCGTCCCCCACCCACACTGACTTGTTTGGCTGAAGGCATAATGTTAAGTTCTCTCTAGTAAATACAGAGATAAAATATTTATTAAAAATATTACTCATCTCGTCGTCATTATTAGTTATCTGACCTGTCTCAATTTTTATTGGAACGATCCTTTCCCTAATGTTTGTTCAATATAACTGAAAAAAAACTTTAGGATTTATCTTTGCTTACCCTGCTATGCGAATTTCAAAGTTTTATTTTGCCCTACTTATCCATTTTTTAACATTTCTAATCAGTTGGATGAATTCTTGTTCTAAACCGACTTCCCCATTTTTAATCCTTTTGTATCAAGGTCTCTCTCTACCTGTAAGGTTCTTCAGATCCTTTGTTATCCATTTTAGGTCATTATTATTCGATCTATTCAATTTGTACGGTATACTATGTTCCTGTGCTTTGCTTGGAATATTTTTAAATAAGTTATATTTTGAGTCAACATCGAAATCCCTTTTTACATCACCCACCGTTGGGTTCACTTCTGGCTCCAAGACCGGCCCACCCCAAATGCCTAGGACTTTTCAATCTTCTTTTCACCCAAAAACTTTCTTAGGCCATTAAAATCAGCTTTTCGAAAATCTGGAACTTTAACAGAATTTTCTCCTACAAATCTATTCCATTCTATGATAATCTAATTTCTTTGTGATCACTGTTCCCAAGCTCACTCTCTATTTCGATGCCATTAATTTGTGTTTCCTCTGTTAGTTAACACCAAGTCTAAAAAATTATTTTCCTGCATTAGTTCCTTAATGTGTTGCTTAAGAAAGCAATCATCAATTAATTCTAAAAAAATCTTCTGCTTCGTTATTCCCTGTTTTGCCACTCTAGTTTATTCCATTAAAATTAAAGTCACCCATGACACAAATACTGTTAGACCTAAATGCTCTAGATATTTCATCCCATAGATGCTTTGCTTCAATTCTGTCTAAGTTTGGTGGTCTGTATATAACTCCAATTATATGATTTCTAGCTTTTTCGTTTAATTCTAACCAAATAGTTTCTGTGTGTGGCTCAGTTTTGATTCCCTCTTTGAGACTACATTCAAATTTTCCCTAACGTATATGGCTACTCCTCTTTCTCGTCTAATAGATCTATCTGTGTGAAATAGTTTAAATCCATTTATTTGATATTCAGCTAATAGTTGTCTGTTTTCTACATTCATCCATGTTTCAGTAAATGCAATAATATATATTGTTTCTATGTAAAATAGAGCATTTAAATCGTTTATTTTGTTTGTAGACGCCTACTGTTCGTGTAACATACCCTAAGTGTATTGTTATTTTATTCCTTTCTCTTTCCCCTGTTCATTTTGCCAATTTTTTCCCCCACAAACACATAATTTTTATTTCTAAGACAAAAAATGGGACAGAAATAACCAATAACAACAAGAACAAAACAATCAACAAAGACAATCTTGGATCATAATCCTAATTACATTACCGAATCTTTAAGAATTTACAGGCGGTAATTGGTAATTAATCCTTGTCTACGGTAATTAGGAGGAGGGATATCTAATGCTTCAATTTGCAGGTGTTCTGTGGAGCGATTGAACCGTCAATTCTCGGGCGCTGAACGATGCTTGTTATCTGCAAATGATTCAGATTGAACGCTCGTTAATAACAAAGTTAATTGAACTATTTTTCACAGTTTTCTTTTAAATATATTGAAGACTTTTATCGTTGTTTAAAATACAATGATTACTGTCTAATAATAATGATTTTGTGTATGTGAAAATGTGTGCATTGTATAATTATGTTTGTATAAATATATATGTATTATGAATGTGCTAATACAAACACACACACATCAAGATATCACATAAAGATATGTGGAGAATTAAGACAGGTGAAGATATACAGAAACTACAGGACGACCTCGACAAACTGGAGGAATAGTCTAGAAAATGGCTACTAAAGTTCAACTCAGGAAAGAGTAAATTAATGAAATTAGGCGAAAGGAGCAGAAGGCTGAACACAAGGTACCTTCTGGGAGGTGAAATCCTGCAAGAGTCAGATAGAGAGAAAGATCTGGGGGTTGATATCACACCAAACATGTCCCCAGAGGCCCACATTAAAAGAATATCATCAGCGGCATATGCTAGACTGGCCAACATAAGAACTGCCTTTAGAAACTTGTGTAAGAAATCGTTGAGGACCTTGTATGCCACTTATGTCAGACCAATCCTGGAGTATGAAGCTCCAGCCTGGAGTCCATACCTAGTTAAACACAAGACAAAGTTAGAGAAGTTAGAACAAACAATACTACCCATTTGCCTGCGCTGCGTGGCATATGCCATCCATGTAAACACAGACCAAGACGCCTGCCACGCTTGGGTCGCTGCTAATCTTGCACAATTATAAGTAAACAACTTCTAATTTATCCATGACGGGGAGTAGACACCTGCTGCTCCTGGGGACTGCCGGGAAATGGAATGCCATTATTGACCTTTGGGCCACGACGCTGTCATCTGGCACTCCTCTCCCACGGCCAACTTTTCCATATGTTGGGCCCCTGATAGCTTAGGGCCACAGGCACGGTTGTAACAAACTAGCTGTTGTAGGAATGACCCAGAATGTTTTATCTACGCATGGGAGAATGGGAAGCTGGACCCATGTGTGGTGACCCGGGAGCATCCCCTGGGGGGGTTGGCGGTGAAAATAATTGCCGCCTTTGTTCACAGTTTCGTATAATTGCCGCCTTTGTTCACAGTTTCGTATAATTGCCGCCTTTGTTCACAGTTTCGTATAATTGCCGCCTTTGTTCACAGTTTCGTATAATTGCCGCCTTTGTTCACAGTTTCGTATAATTGCCGCCTTTGTTCACAGTTTCGTATAATTGCCGCCTTTGTTCACAGTTTCGTATAATTGCCGCCTTTGTTCACAGTTTCGTATAATTGCCGCCTTTGTTCACAGTTTCGTATAATGAATTATTTTACAGAATTCACTTATCTAGAGAAATTAGTCTTCATTCAAATTGTATAATATTCCTGGTTATAGTATCAAGAATAATATAGTACCAGAATAATGAGTTAAGTCACCATCAGTGACGTCACTAGCGGGACTAGACTTGGAGGCGGAAGGATTTGGGCGACCTTAGGTCACGAAGGTCACCAAAGCTCCATATTTTTGGTATTTTCTCAAAGGTCAAATAGCCATTTTGTAAACGGAAATAGCTCTTCCCTAGATGCTTGTGTAATTAACGTCAGTTAAAAGAATTCAACCAATCTGGATCATTCAGTGCAACAGAGATTAGTTGTTAATCTTAAACACCTAGGAGCAATGTAGTAAAGCCAAGCGTAAGGATACAGAGCTGGGCGTCTGGGTAGAGAAGCATGTGGGAAGGACAGTGTGGGATCCGGAGCAACACAGGGAAGGTATCCACTCCACCTCTTCCCAGGACCTTAGCACTAACATCTAGCTGGTCGCCAAAAAGGTAGAGTTGCTGTAAGAGTGTTGATATAGGGAATAGGTCAACTCATTGCCAAAGTAGGAAGTGTTCAGGTTAGGGAGTGCATTGATTTAGATTTTGTTTAGTTTTTGAATAAACCATTTAGCTATTAAATGGTCTTTTTTATTAATTTCCATTTTGTATAATTAATTTGGATGGTCCCGTACCACGTGGGTAGCCGGAGAGGCAGAGTGGAGTTGGGCGCCGACTCTAACACCGAATCTGAATTCATTATTCCCTTTGATTGTTAATTAATTCCACACTTACGGATATCCAAGTCATATATTACTAGTGGGGATCATGCCCCAAAGTTTATTGATTAGCATGATCGATCCAGACCTTGATCATTGCTCAGTGTTACTGGTCTGGTGGTGGCAGCGAAGGCGATTCTAGAGTTTTGTTAGAAGTCTATTTCACGTCATATGGGTTGTAGAATCTTATGTCGGTCAATCGTCTTAAGACCACGTGGCGTGGGGTCGGCTCAAGTAACAGTTTTGGGGTCCCTTGGTCGAGAGAGCTAAAGTAGAATACGGGTGCATAGAGAGGTAGAGAACGAATTACGAAGAACAGAATGGACACCGATGTTACACGTTGACAGTGGTTTGTTTCTTTCTCAGTTCTCCGGTTGGCTCATCGGGTAGGAAATGGTGTCTGGCGCCAGCTTGGTCTTAAGGCGCCGGGAGTTTGCTGGTCTTTGTGAACCTCTGGTGTGTCCTGGCTCTGTGGTGGGCCCTGGCTCTGTGGTGGGCCCTGGCTCTGTGGTGGGCCCTGGCTCTGTGGTGGGCCCTGGCTCTGTGGTGGGCCCTGGCTCTGTGGTGGGCCCTGGCTCTGTGGTGGGCCCTGGCTCTGTGGTGGGCCCTGGCTCTGTGGTGGGCCCTGGCTCTGTGGTGGGCCCTGGCTCTGTGGTGTGTCCTGGCTCTGTGGTGGGCCCTGGCTCTGTGGTGGGCCCTGGCTCTGTGGTGGGCCCTGGCTCTGTGGTGTGTCCTGGCTCTGTGGCCCACCACGGCTGAGGTCACACCAGGAGCCCACCACGGCTGAGGTCACACCAGGAGCCCACCACGTCTGAGGGCACACCAGGAGCCCACCAAGATCCACCTACTCCCAGCACCTCTCGACCAAGATGGCGCCGGACACCGTCTACCCGCCCAAAGAACCATCCAGAAAACATTCAAAATGAATCATCTTTCCTGTGACCCCGGGCGATATGTGCGCCAAGCGTCGTAACAATCTTGACCGTTGAATAATGCCAGACAACAGTGTCAACACCCTATGGGTAAACTGGCATAACGGAACGTGATCTGGCTGCCCCCAAGCCGAGCAGGTGTCTAGACGTCCGCTCGTCTTCAGAGATGAAACAGGATGAATCAACTTTGTTATGTTAAGCACAGTTCACAGGACGCCTTGATGCATCTATTGTCTGGTGTCCCTGGGTGGTCGATAGATAGGCTTCCAGTTGGTTCTCTGTGTGGGATGTGTGTCTGATGTAAAGCGAGGCAGTTTTCCTGCCAACTGGCGACTTATGTTTCCTCGACACACACCAACGACGGGGTGCACACGGCCCTGAAGGGTAGCTGCCCCAAACCCAATAACAACAACAACAGTATAAATGTAATTAAAGTCCATAACCAAGCAGTGGCCTCATGTCTACCTTACAACTGTGATCAGCCACAAGCGTCACCAAATACCACACATATAACCAGGATAACATCAGCGATGTATGCAAAGTTGTCAAACATTTATATAGTCTGATGAAACTTGGAAAAGAAAGCTTTCAGGTCTTATACCACTAACTGTAGACCTTCACTAGAATATCCAGCCCCACTGTAGCAGCCTCAACTAAAACAACACTAAGGTTTACTAAATTGTTGCAGTCGACCCTGTCTAGGGCTGGAGCCCTGTCGACCCTGTCTAGGGCTGGAGCCCAGACGACCCTGTCTAGGGCTGGAGCCCTGTCGGCCTGTCTAGGACTGGAGCCCTATCGGCCCTGTCTAGGGCTGGAGCCCTGTCGGCCCTGTCTAGGACTGGAGCCCTGTCGGCCCTGTCTAGGGCTGGAGCCCTGTCGGCCCTGTCTAGGACTGGAGCCCAGTCGGCCCTGTCTAGGACTGGAGCCCAGTCGACCCTGTCTAGGGCTGGAGCCCTGTCGGCCCTGTCTAGGGCTGGAGCCCAGTCGACCCTGTCTAGGGCTGGAGCCCAGTCGACCCTGTCTAGGGCTGGAGCCCAGTCGACCCTGTCTAGGGCTGGAGCCCTATCGGCCCTGTCTAGGGCTGGAGCCCTGTCGGCCTGTCTAGGGCTGGAGCCCTGTCGGCCCTGTCTAGGGCTGGAGCCCAGTCGGCCCTGTCTAGGGCTGGAGCCCAGTCGGCCCTGTCTAGGGCTGGAGCCCTGTCGGCCCTGTCTAGGGCTGGAGCCCAGTCGACCCTGTCTAGGGCTGGAGCCCTGTCGGCCCTGTCTAGGGCTGGAGCCCAGTCGACCCTGTCTAGGGCTGGAGCCCAGTCGGCCCTGTCTAGGGCTGGAGCCTGACTGAGGTGGTTGGCGAGGAGAAGGGCGAGGTAGGAGTTATGAGGAAAGCCTAAGAAACTTCTTCTCACCATTTTGGGAAACATGAAGGATATGAGGCGACAAGACTTGTAAGATTTGTAAGACACATTTGTAAGACACATTTGTAAGATACATTTGTAAGACACATTTGTAAGATACATTTGTAAGACACATTTGTAAGATACATTTGTAAGACACATTTGTAAGACACATTTGTAAGACACATTTGTAAGACACATTTGTAAGACACATTTGTAAGACACATTTGTAAGACACATTTGTAAGACACATTTGTAAGACACATTTGTAAGACACATTTGTAAGACACATTTGTAAGACACATTTGTAAGACACATTTGTAAGTCACATTTGTAAGTCACATTTGTAAGTCACATTTGTAAGTCACATTTGTAAGTCACATTTGTAAGTCACATTTGTAAGTCACATTTGTAAGTCACATTTGTAAGTCACATTTGTAAGTCACATTTGTAAGACACATTTGTAAGACACATTTGTAAGACACATTTGTAAGACACATTTGTAAGACACATTTGTAAGACACATTTGTAAGACACATTTGTTAGACACATTTGTAAGACACTGTAGTGTCGTGGCTGTGGGGGCGTGGCTGTGGGGTCGTGGCTGTGGGGGCGTGGGCGTAACTGTCGGAGCGTGGGCGTGGCTGTGGGGTCGTGGGCGTGGCTGTGGGGTCGTGGGCCTGGCTGTGGGGTCGTGGGCCTGGCTGTGGGGTCGTGGGCCTGGCTGTGGGGTCGTGGGCCTGGCTGTGGGGTCGTGGGCCTGGCTGTGGGGTCGTGGGCCTGGCTGTGGGGTCGTGGGCCTGGCTGTGGGGTCGTGGGCCTGGCTGTGGGGTCGTGGGGCTGGCTGTGGGGTCGTGGGCCTGGCTGTGGGGTCGTGGGGCTGGCTGTGGGAGCGTGGGCCTGGCTGTGGGGTCGTGGGCCTGGCTGTGGGGACGTGGGAGTAGCTGTGGGAGCGTGGGGCTGGCTGTGGGCCTGGCTGTGGGGACGTGGGAGTAGCTGTGGGAGCGTGGGGCTGGCTGTGGGAGCGTGGGCGTGGCTGTGGGAGCGTGGGCGTGGCTGTGGGGACGTGGGCGTGGCTGTGGGAGCGTGGGGCTGGCTGTGGGCCTGGCTGTGGGGACGTGGGCGTAGCTGTGGGAGCGTGGGGCTGGCTGTGGGAGCGTGGGCGTGGCTGTGGGAGCGTGGGCGTGGCTGTGGGAGCGTGGGGGCTGGCTGTGGGAGCCTGGGCGTGACTGGGGTCGTGGGCGTGGTTGTGGGGGGCATGACTGTGGGGGTCGTGGGCTAGTGGAGTGGGTTCGTGGGCTAGTGGAGTGGGTTCGTGGGCTAGTGGAGTGGGATCGTGGGCTAGTGGAGTGGGATCGTGGGCTTGTGGAGTGGGATCGTGGGCTAGTGGAGTGGAGTCGTGGGCTAGTGGAGTGGGGTCGTGGGCTTGTGGAGTGGGATCGTGGGCTTGTGGAGTCGGCTAGTGGAGTGGGGTCGTGGGCTAGTGGAGTGGGGTCGTGGGCTAGTGGAGTGGGGTCGTGGGCTAGTGGAGTGGGGTCGTGGGCTAGTGGAGTGGGGTCGTGGGCTAGTGGAGTGGGGTCGTGGGCTAGTGGAGTGGGGTCGTGGGCTAGTGGAGTGGGATCGTGGGCTAGTGGAGTGGAGTCGTGGGCTAGTGGAGTGGAGGCGTGGGCTTGTGGAGTGGAGGCGTGGGCTTGTGGAGTGGGGTCGTGGGCTTGTGGAGTGGGGTCGTGGGCTTGTGGAGTGGGATCGTGGGCTAGTGGAGTGGGGTCGTGGGCTTGTGGAGTGGGATCGTGGGCTTGTGGAGTCGGCTAGTGGAGTGGGGTCGTGGGCTTGTGGAATCTGTCGCCTCACCTGTGTTTACTTTAGACGTCAGCCAGACGCGGCCTTCAGGTCACCTCGGTAATCGTATCTTATCTTCTCCATAATAATATCTGGACCGTCCCTCTCTCTCTCTCTCTCTCTCTCTCTCTCCTCCTATTTCCTTACAGCTATTTTCAGAGTTTCAAATAATCATAGAAGTTTATTTATATGTTTATGACCGAATTTGTAAAAGGACCATTTTCAGAGAATATTGTCTTAGATGTTTTGTTAAGGAAAACAGACAACTTATCCATAACATTTAGTTTTATATCCATTTACGGCTATTTCACCTGTAAAGACCAAAATTGAACAGAGCCCAGTTTTAAGCTCATATTTCATCAGAGTCCAATTATCAACAGAAATTCGCTAGAGTCTACTTTGAGAGCAAAATTAGTCAGAGACAGTTTTAGCTCATATTTCATCAGAGTCCTGTAATCTGCGAAAATTTGACAGAGTCCATTTTATACCCAATTTTCGTCAGAGTCTACTTTGTGAGCAAAATTAGTCAGAGACAGTATTTAGCTCATATTTCATCAGAGTCCAATTATAACAGAAATTCGCCAGAGTCTACTTTGAGATCAAAATTAGTCAGAGACAGTTTTAGCTCATATTTCATCAGAGACCATTTTATACCTAAAAATGAACAGAGTCCACTTTGTGAGCAAATTAGTCAGAGACAGTTTTAAGCTCAAATTTCATCAGAGTCCAATTATCAACAGAAATTCGCCAGAGTCTACTTTGAGAGCAAAATTCGTCAGAGACAGTTTTAAGCTCAAATTTCGTCAGTGTCCTGTAATCTGTGAAAATTTGACAGAGTCCATTTTATACCCAATTTTCGTTAGAGTCCAGTTTATGCTCAAATTCGCAAGAGTCTACTTTAATAGCAAAATTCATCAGAGTCCAGTTCTTGATCGAAATTCATCAGAGTCCAGTTCTTGATCGAAATTCATCAGAGTCCAGTTTTCTAGCAAAATTCATCAGAGTCCAGTTTATACCAAAAATTCGCCAGAGTCGACTTTGTGCCAAATATTCAGAGTCCAGTTCATGATCGAAATTAATCAGAGTCCAATTAAAGACCCAAATTTGACAGAGACCACATTTTCGCTACTAGCAGTCCAATCCCCCTGAAATTTTAAACAGTCATATTTCAGACGTAGTAAATAAGATCAAGTCAGTTACCGAGCTCCAGCTCTTGTCCCCCTGTATTTGCATATTTTCTCTATATTCAGCTGTGTTCTTCACATTTTTTCCATGTTTTCTGTGTTCATTCCATGTTATATAAATGTTCACAGCATGCTCAGTTCAAATTTTTTCTGCCGTTTTCCCCGTATGTTCACTATGTTCTTTGTCATATTTTCATGTGCATCATATGTTCTCTGTATAACTTTTATACTCAATATTCATGTTCTCAATGTTCTTAGCTTGTTCTTCACATGTTCAGTGTTCATTCTTTGTATTCCCTATGTTCCTTATCATGTCTTCATATTCTCTATAAGTTCATATTCCCTGCACGTTCACTCTATTCATCAACTTTTTCTTACATGTTTTCTGTGTTCACCGTATGTTCACTGTGTTCATTCCCCTACTTAACCTCAATTTTTTATGTTCTTTGTTTCTTCCATTCACTAACTAGTTCTTTGTCAAATAATATTATACTGCATTACAGTTCCCTCAACAATTTTAGTCACCAAGTTTTATTTGCAAAACTATGTCAAAGTAATTCTCGTAGTCAACTTAATAGTTCTACCAACCCCGTTCTTAAACAAATCTACACTTTATTCAGTTCCAAATTTACAAAAGACAAACCTTTCTCGTAACTTCTTAACTAAAAATCTTTCGCCAATCAACTAAAACATAGTCACTTTCCTCATTTCTCAACTAAACTTATTATCCAATCAACCAAAAAAATAGTCAAAGGAATCTTTCCAACACTGTTCATAACTAAACTTAGTCCCTAGTCATCAGAAAATAACCGTGTTCTTCATGTTTCATTGTCATTTCATAACTAAAATTATCCATCAATCAACAGAAAAAGTCATATTCATCATTGTTCCTAACTAAACTTATCCATAGTCAACAGAAAATAACCGTGTTCATCATATTTCATTATCATTTCCTGTCTAAAAAAATTATCCGCCAATCATCAGAAAAGTCATGTTCGTCATGTTTTGTCTTTTTGCTTAACTAAAAGTATTCATCAGTCAACTAAAAATAGTTACTTCATCATGTTTCCCTGTCGTTTCTTAACTGAAATATCACATCTCTCATCTGAAATAGTCATGTGTAGCCTCTTTCCAACACTGTTCTAACTAAAGCAACCTTTCACATCACTAAAATAGTTATATTCATCATTGTTCCTAACTAAAATTATATGACGATAAGTAAGAAATATAGTCAAAGACACTCTTCGAGACATCAAGGACTTACTCAAAGACGCATTCAAATACTACTCATGCTCTCAAAAGACATTCTCAAAGTCATCAAAGTTATTCAAAGAGCTAACAAAAGTTATTCTCAGAGTCACCTTCGTTCTTCAGAGAAACTGTCCAAAACATCTTTGTTCATCAAAGTTATTCTCGGAGTCATCAAAAGGTATTCTCTAACTCACTTTTGGTCATTAAAGTTAATTTCTATGTTATAAAAGTTCGTCTCAGAGACATCTAAAGTTAATCTTAGAGTTATCAAATGTAATCTCTAACTCACTTTTGTTCATCAAAGTTGATCTCAGAGTTAACAAAGGTAACCTCTAACTCACTCTCGTTCATCAAAGTTGTTTCAAAGACATCAAAGTTAATCTCAGAGTTATCCAAAGATATTCTCATGTCCACAAAAGTTATTCCAAGAGACGTCAAAGTTAATCTCAGACATCTTCGTTCATAAAAGTTATTCTCAGAGACATCTAAAGTTATTCTCTAAGACATCAAAGTTATTCTAAGAGCTATCAAAAGTTATTCTCAGTCATGATATGTTATTCTCTAAGTAACCTTCCATTCATCAAAGACATTCTCTAAGCCCTCAAAGTTATTCTCTAAGACAACAAAGTCATTCCCAGAGTCATCAAAAAGTTAATCTCAGTCGTCAAAATGCTATTCTCTAAGTAACCTTTCGTTCATCAGAGAATCTTTCTAAGACATCTTCGTTCATTATAGTTAATCTCAGAGGCGTAAAAGTTATTCTCATAGCTATCAAACTTATTCTCGATGCCATCAAAAAAGTATTTTCTCGTTCATCAAAGTTAATCTTAGAGTTATCAAATGTAATCTCTAACTCACTCTCGTTCATCAAAGTTGTTTTCAAAGACATCGAAGTTAATCTCAGAGTTATCCAAAGATATTCTCATGTCCACAAAAGTTATTCTAAGAGCTATCAAACTTGTTCTCAAAGTCATCAAAGTTAATCACAGAGTCATCAAAGTTATTTTGTAACTCACTTTTGTTCATTAAAGTTAATTTTTATGTTATAAAGTTATTCTCAGAGACATCTAAAGTTAATCTTGCTCATCAAAGTTGTTCTCTAAGACATAAAAGTTATTCTCAGTCATCAAAGTTGTTCTCTAAGACATCAATGTTGCTATCTAAGACATCAAAGATGTTCTCTAAATCATAAAAGTTAATCTTTAAGTCACCTTCGTTCATTAGAGAAACTTTCCAATCCATATTCGTTGACCAAAGTTATTCTCAGAGTCATCAAAGTGATCTCTAATTCACCTTCGTTCTCCAAAAGTTGTTCTCTAAGACACCTTCGTTCATCAAAGAAACTCTCATTCTTCCATTATGTTATTCTTAAGACATCTTCAGTCATAAAATTTCTCTCCAAAATGTAACTAGTTCAGCTTTTCATACCAAACCTGCATTTCTTTTAAAATATATTTTCGCAGTCACTTTACCCTAAAACTGTTCTCTGAACTATCCTAACTTAACTTACCTTACCTTACCTATCTTACCTAACTTTACCTATCTTACCTAACTTATCCTGCTTAACCTAACTTACCTATCTTACCTAACTTATCCTGCTTAACCTAACTTACCTAACTTATCCTGCTTAACCTAACTTACCTATCTTACCTATCTACCTAACGTTACCTATCTTACCTAACGTTACCTATCTTACCTAACTTAACCTGCATAACCTAACTTTACCTATCCTAACATAACTTACCTTACCTTACCTATCTTACCTAACTTTACCTATCTTACCTAACTTACCTACATTACCTAACTTTACTTAACCTGCTTAACCTAACTTACCTACATTACCTAACTTAACCTGCATAACCTAACCTGCTTAACTTAACTTACCTAACTTATCCTGCTTAACCTAACTTACCTACATTACCTAACTTAACCTGCTTAACCTAACTTTACCTATCCTAACTTAACTTAACCTAACTTACCTAACTTAACCTAACTTACCTACATTTACCTAACTTATCCTGCTTAACCTAACTTACCTACATTACCTAACTTAACCTGCTTAACCTAACTTTACCTATCCTAACTTAACTTAACCTAGCTTACCTAACTTAACCTAACTTACCTACATTTACCTAACTTAACCTGTTTAACCTAACTTTACCTATCCTAACTTAAGTTACCTAATTTACCTAACTTAACCTAACTTACTTAACTTAACCTAACTTAACATACCTACATTACCTAACTTACCTTACCTTACCTAACTTAACCTGCTTAACCTAACTTACCTACATTACCTAACTTAACCTGCTTAACCTAACTTAACCTAACTTACCTAACTTACCTAACTTAACCTAACTTACATTACCTTACCTAACTTAACCTGCTTAACCTAACTTACCTTACCTTACCAAACTTATATTACTTATCTTACCTATCCTAACCTAACCTAACTTGCTTTACCTAACTTAATCTTACATTCCCAAACTGATGTATCCTAAATTATCTAGTCCAACCAGACATGATCTAACTTACATAAGTATTCATGCTTGTCTTTTGTGTTTCGTCAATCATTGTCTCATATTCATTTACTCATTTCATTAGTTAATTTCTCAAATGGTCACTTATGCATTTCAAGTGCTATTTGTTAGAGATTGGATATTTAAGCATTTCAAAGAATTTTTGTTATATATGGGCATTTACTCATTTCAAGGGTTAATTTCTCAAATGGACGTTTTTTGCATTTCAAGTGTAATTTGTTAAAGATTGGGTGCTTAACCATTTCAAAGGATTTTTGTTATATATGGGAACTTACTCGTTTCAAGGGCTAATTTCTCAAATGGTCATTTTTGCAGATCAACTGCTATTTGTTAGAGATTGGATATTTAAGCATTTCAAAGAATTTTTGTTATATATGGGCATTTACTCATTTCAAGGGTTAATTTCTCAAATGGACGTTTTTGCATTTCAAGTGTTATTTGTTTAAGATTGGGTGTTTAACCATTTCAAAGGATTTTTGTTATATATGGGAACTTACTCGTTTCAAGGGCTAATTTCTCAAATGGTCATTTTTGCAGATCAAGGGTTATTTGTTAAAGTTCATCAAGTTGCTCATAAGTTGTATTTATTATGTTTGTTATCATTTGTTCTTATTCCCCAACCCCTTAACCTAACCTTTCAGATGTAGTTCTATCATATGTTCTTATTCCCCAACCATTTTACCTTTTGATGTATTTTGTTTCTCCTTTTTGTATTTTTACCCAAACCCACCATCCCACTTAACCTTCTTTCCTTCTTTTACTTTGATTCTCCTACTCCTTCTAACCCTCCTTTTCTATCTTTCTCCCTTATTCTCTCTCTTCCTCCCCCTCTCTCTCACTCATTTGCTCAAATGCTCTCTTCTTTCTCAAATTCAAGTCTTAATGCTCCCATTCTCTCACCCTCATTCACTTAGTTTTTCTTTTTCTCAAATTCAAGTCTTAGTGCTCCCATGCTCTTCCTCCCCCTCTCTCTTACTTTTTTCTCCTCTTTTCATGCTCTCACTCACTTGCTCTCTTGTTTTTCTCAATTTCAAGTCTTAGTAGATCTGATTCTTTACTATTGTAATTTTATTATTACTAAGATAAAGAATGAACTTATATGTGAAAACAAAGTAAAAGAAGGAAAGAAGGTTAAGTGGGATGGTGGGTTTGGGTAAAAATATACAAAAAGGAGAAACAAAACTACATCTGAAAGGTTAGGTTAAAGGGTTGGGGAATAAGAACATATGATAGAACCTACCAAATACACTACGATTACAAGAGGTTAGGTTAAGGGGTTCAAGAATAAGAACATATGATAGAACCTACTAAATAAACTACGATTACAAGAGGTTAGGTTAAGGGGTTGGGGAATAAGAACAAATGATAACAAACATAATAAATACAACTTATGAGCAACTTGATGAACTTTAACAAATAACCCTTGATCTGCAAAAATGACCATTTGAGAAATTAGCCCTTGAAACGAGTAAGTTCCCATATATAACAAAAATCCTTTGAAATGGTTAAACACCCAATCTTAAACAAATAACACTTGAAATGCAAAAACGTCCATTTGAGAAATTAACCCTTGAAATGAGTAAATGCCCATATATAACAAAAATTCTTTGAAATGCTTAAATATCCAATCTCTAACAAATAGCAGTTGATCTGCAAAAATGACCATTTGAGAAATTAGCCCTTGAAACGAGTAAGTTCCCATATATAACAAAAATCCTTTGAAATGGTTAAACACCCAATCTTTAACAAATAACTCTTGAAATGCAAAAAACGTCCATTTGAGAAATTAACCCTTGAAATGAGTAAATGCCCATATATAACAAAAATTCTTTGAAATGCTTAAATATCCAATCTCTAACAAATAGCACTTGAAATGCATAAGTGACCATTTGAGAAATTAACTAATGAAATGAGTAAATGAATATGAGACAATGATTGACGAAACACAAAAGACAAGCATGAATACTTATGTAAGTTAGATCATGTCTGGTTGGACTAGATAAGTTAGGATACATCAGTTTGGGAATGTAAGATTACGTTAGGTAAAGCAGGTTAGGTTAGGTTAGGATAGGTAAGATAAGTTATATAAGTTAGGTAAGGTAAGGTAAGTTAGGTTAAGCAGGTTAAGTTAGGTAAGGTAATGTAAGTTAGGTTAAGTTAGGTAAGTTAGGTAAGTTAGGTTAAGTTAGGTTAAGCAGGTTAAGTTAGGTAATGTAGGTAAGTTAGGTTAAGCAGGTTAAGTTAGGTAAGGTAAGGTAAGTTAGGTAATGTAGGTATGTTAAGTTAGGTTAAGTTAAGTAAGTTAGGTTAAGTTAGGTAAATTAGGTAACTTAAGTTAGGATAGGTAAAGTTAGGTTAAACAGGTTAAGTTAGGTAAATGTAGGTAGGTTAGGTTAAGTTAGGTAAGCTAGGTTAAGTTAAGTTAGGATAGGTAAAGTTAGGTTAAGCAGGTTAAGTTAGGTAATGTAGGTAAGTTAGGTTAAGCAGGATAAGTTAGGTAAATGTAGGTAAGTTAGGTTAAGTTAGGTAAGTTAGGTTAAGTTAAGTTAGGATAGGTAAAGTTAGGTTAAGCAGGTTAAGTTAGGTAATGTAGGTAAGTTAGGTTAAGCAGGATAAGTTAGGTAAGTTAAGTTAAGCAGGTTAGGTTATGCAGGTTAAGTTAGGTAATGTAGGTAAGTTAGGTTAAGCAGGTTAAGTAAAGTTAGGTAATGTAGGTAAGTTAGGTAAGATAGGTAAAGTTAGGTAAGATAGGTAAGGTAAGGTAAGTTATGTTAGGATAGGTAAAGTTAGGTTATGCAGGTTAAGTTAGGTAAGATAGGTAACGTTAGGTAGATAGGTAAGATAGGTAAGTTAGGTTAAGCAGGATAAGTTAGGTAAGTTAGGTTAAGCAGGATAAGTTAGGTAAGATAGGTAAGTTAGGTTAAGCAGGATAAGTTAGGTAAGATAGGTAAAGTTAGGTAAGATAGGTAAGGTAAGGTAAGTTAAGTTAGGATAGTTCAGAGAACAGTTTTAGGGTAAAGTGACTGCGAAAATATATTTTAAAAGAAATGCAGGTTTGGTATGAAAAGCTGAACTAGTTACATTTTGGAGAGAAATTTTATGACTGAAGATGTCTTAAGAATAACATAATGGAAGAATGAGAGTTTCTTTGATGAACGAAGGTGTCTCAGAGAACAACTTTTGGAGAACGAAGGTGAATTAGAGATCACTTTGATGACTCTGAGAATAACTTTGGTCAACGAATATGGATTGGAAAGTTTCTCTAATGAACGAAGGTGACTTAAAGATTAACTTTTATGATTTAGAGAACATCTTTGATGTCTTAGATAGCAACATTGATGTCTTAGAGAACAACTTTGATGACTGAGAATAACTTTTATGTCTTAGAGAACAACTTTGATGAGCAAGATTAACTTTAGATGTCTCTGAGAATAACTTTATAACATAAAAATTAACTTTAATGAACAAAAGTGAGTTACAAAATAACTTTGATGACTCTGTGATTAACTTTGATGACTTTGAGAACAAGTTTGATAGCTCTTAGAATAACTTTTGTGGACATGAGAATATCTTTGGATAACTCTGAGATTAACTTCGATGTCTTTGAAAACAACTTTGATGAACGAGAGTGAGTTAGAGATTACATTTGATAACTCTAAGATTAACTTTGATGAACGAGAAAATACTTTTTTGATGGCATCGAGAATAAGTTTGATAGCTATGAGAATAACTTTTACGCCTCTGAGATTAACTATAATGAACGAAGATGTCTTAGAAAGATTCTCTGATGAACGAAAGGTTACTTAGAGAATAGCATTTTGACGACTGAGATTAACTTTTTGATGACTCTGGGAATGACTTTGTTGTCTTAGAGAATAACTTTGAGGGCTTAGAGAATGTCTTTGATGAATGGAAGGTTACTTAGAGAAAAACATATCATGACTGAGAATAACTTTTGATAGCTCTTAGAATAACTTTGATGTCTTAGAGAATAACTTTAGATGTCTCTGAGAATAACTTTTATGAACGAAGATGTCTGAGATTAACTTTGACGTCTCTTGGAATAACTTTTGTGGACATGAGAATATCTTTGGATAACTCTGAGATTAACTTTGATGTCTTTGAAACAACTTTGATGAACGAGAGTGAGTTAGAGGTTACCTTTGTTAACTCTGAGATCAACTTTGATGAACAAAAGTGAGTTAGAGATTACATTTGATAACTCTAAGATTAACTTTAGATGTCTCTGAGACGAACTTTTATAACATAGAAATTAACTTTAATGACCAAAAGTGAGTTAGAGAATACCTTTTGATGACTCCGAGAATAACTTTGATGAACAAAGATGTTTTGGACAGTTTCTCTGAAGAACGAAGGTGACTCTGAGAATAACTTTTGTTAGCTCTTTGAATAACTTTGATGACTTTGAGAATGTCTTTTGAGAGCATGAGTAGTATTTGAATGCGTCTTTGATGTCTTTGAGTAAGTCCTTGATGTCTCGAAGAGTGTCTTTGACTATATTTCTTACTTATCGTCATATAATTTTAGTTAGGAACAATGATGAATATAACTATTTTAGTGATGTGAAAGGTTGCTTTAGTTAGAACAGTGTTGGAAAGAGGCTACACATGACTATTTCAGATGAGAGATGTGATATTTCAGTTAAGAAACGACAGGGAAACATGATGAAGTAACTATTTTTAGTTGACTGATGAATACTTTTAGTTAAGCAAAAAGACAAAACATGACGAACATGACTTTTCTGATGATTGGCGGATAATTTTTTTAGACAGGAAATGATAATGAAATATGATGAACACGGTTATTTTCTGTTGACTATGGATAAGTTTAGTTAGGAACAATGATGAATATGACTTTTTCTGTTGATTGATGGATAATTTTAGTTATGAAATGACAATGAAACATGAAGAACACGGTTATTTTCTGATGACTAGGGAATAAGTTTAGTTATGAACAGTGTTGGAAAGATTCCTTTGACTATTTTTTTGGTTGATTGGATAATAAGTTTAGTTGAGAAATGAGGAAAGTGACTATGTTTTAGTTGATTGGCGAAAGATTTTTAGTTAAGAAGTTACGAGAAAGGTTTGTCTTTTGTAAATTTGGAACTGAATAAAGTGTAGATTTGTTTAAGAACGGGGTTGGTAGAACTATTAAGTTGACTACGAGAATTACTTTGACATAGTTTTGCAAATAAAACTTGGTGACTAAAATTGTTGAGGGAACTGTAATGCAGTATAATATTATTTGACAAAGAACTAGTTAGTGAATGGAAGAAACAAAGAACATAAAAAATTGAGGTTAAGTAGGGGAATGAACACAGTGAACATACGGTGAACACAGAAAACATGTAAGAAAAAGTTGATGAATAGAGTGAACGTGCAGGGAATATGAACTTATAGAGAATATGAAGACATGATAAGGAACATAGGGAATACAAAGAATGAACACTGAACATGTGAAGAACAAGCTAAGAACATTGAGAACATGAATATTGAGTATAAAAGTTATACAGAGAACATATGATGCACATGAAAATATGACAAAGAACATAGTGAACATACGGGGAAAACGGCAGAAAAAATTTGAACTGAGCATGCTGTGAACATTTATATAACATGGAATGAACACAGAAAACATGGAAAAAATGTGAAGAACACAGCTGAATATAGAGAAAATATGCAAATACAGGGGGACAAGAGCTGGAGCTCGGTAACTGACTTGATCTTATTTACTACGTCTGAAATATGACTGTTTAAAATTTCAGGGGGATTGGACTGCTAGTAGCGAAAATGTGGTCTCTGTCAAATTTGGGTCTTTAATTGGACTCTGATTAATTTCGATCATGAACTGGACTCTGAATATTTGGCACAAAGTCGACTCTGGCGAATTTTTGGTATAAACTGGACTCTGATGAATTTTGCTAGAAAACTGGACTCTGATGAATTTCGATCAAGAACTGGACTCTGATGAATTTCGATCAAGAACTGGACTCTGATGAATTTTGCTATTAAAGTAGACTCTTGCGAATTTGAGCATAAACTGGACTCTAACGAAAATTGGGTATAAAATGGACTCTGTCAAATTTTCACAGATTACAGGACACTGACGAAATTTGAGCTTAAAACTGTCTCTGACGAATTTTGCTCTCAAAGTAGACTCTGGCGAATTTCTGTTGATAATTGGACTCTGATGAAATTTGAGCTTAAAACTGTCTCTGACTAATTTGCTCACAAAGTGGACTCTGTTCATTTTTAGGTATAAAATGGTCTCTGATGAAATATGAGCTAAAACTGTCTCTGACTAATTTTGATCTCAAAGTAGACTCTGGCGAATTTCTGTTGATAATTGGACTCTGATGAAATATGAGCTAAATACTGTCTCTGACTAATTTTGCTCACAAAGTAGACTCTGACGAAAATTGGGTATAAAATGGACTCTGTCAAATTTTCGCAGATTACAGGACTCTGATGAAATATGAGCTAAAACTGTCTCTGACTAATTTTGCTCTCAAAGTAGACTCTGGCGAATTTCTGTTGATAATTGGACTCTGATGAAATATGAGCTTAAAACTGGGCTCTGTTCAATTTTGGTCTTTACAGGTGAAATAGCCGTAAATGGATATAAAACTAAATGTTATGGATAAGTTGTCTGTTTTCCTTAACAAAACATCTAAGACAATATTCTCTGAAAATGGTCCTTTTACAAATTCGGTCATAAACATATAAATAAACTTCTATGATTATTTGAAACTCTGAAAATAGCTGTAAGGAAATAGGAGGAGAGAGAGAGAGAGAGAGAGAGAGAGAGGGACGGTCCAGATATTATTATGGAGAAGATAAGATACGATTACCGAGGTGACCTGAAGGCCGCGTCTGGCTGACGTCTAAAGTAAACACAGGTGAGGCGACAGATTGCTATTTCTCCCATAAGACCTTAACCAACTTCTAAGTCTCGGAAATTATTTTCATCATAAGAAATCCTTACTTCTAAAATCTGTGACTGACAAAATTTACCTGAAAACCCTCACTCCCAGACACGAATTTCCCCGAAAACAAAAATTCGTCTGTGAGTCGTACGACTCACAGGGGAATTTCCAAATTCACCTGAAACCCCCACGACTCACAAACGAATTTTCTCCAAGAAAAAAAAAATTCGTCTGTGAGTCTTACACCCTACTACT